>JARJUA010000227.1:0-58852 GCA_030787035.1 Aschersonia sp. MBC 877
TATATATATATATATATATGTTTTGCGAGAGCTTATACGAATAGCGCAGGCGGTTGAAGCTCCAGCACCAGGGAATGATTGGCTGAACGCCTGGAGACAGTGTCCAGCACTCGAGAGACAACTACGTTTGTACATGCTATAACACTTCTTGGACGATATGCTTTCCCTCTTCCTTGGCTGTGTGTGCCTTAGCCAGCATCTCCGCGACCGCCTCTTCGCCCATACGCGCCTCCATGGCCAGCAGCTCCGCCACCATGTTCATCTTGTTCTTGGTCTTGTCAAGCAGCGACGAACGCAAATGCTGCATCACCTCAATGTCCGGATCGCTTGCGTCGGGCGTAGGCGGGAAAATGGTGCTCCATTTCCTCGTCCTGGTCACGTCATTCTCCTTCCTAGCATCCGTGCCGTAATTCGGGTCCTTGCCATAGACGGCAAACTCGACAGTGCGCCTGTCCTGCCCAACACCGAGTTCGTCCAGCAGAAGGGCCGCCTTGCTGGGCATGATTGGTTGCAGTAATATGCCCGCAATGCGCAGGGCCTCTGCGCAGTTGTAGATGACTAGATTGAGGAGGACACGGGACTGAGAGCCGTGCTGCTTCACCAGATGCCATGGCTCGGTGTCGGAAACATAACGGTTGGTCTGTCAGGAGATGTAGTCAGTAAAGAGATAATACAGTATAATTGAAGAATGACATACCTCGCGTAAAAGATTGAAAATTTCTCGTATCGCGGCTCCTGTATTGCAAGCCTCCATCTCTTCGAAAATGGCGGCAGGAGCTTTGGATAGGTATCCATCGAGGCTGTAAAACAGTTGATCTGTCTGTTGTTTTGGTATCTCAGCGAAAGCTCCGTCGCGGAAACAAGTCACAGCTTCGCGCGTCGACCATTTGCCCGTCACTTTTGGACGGGCGATTCTGTAAAACAAGTTGCCGATATTGGCCTGCAACTCCTTGGCGTATACAGAACCGATCAACTGATTAGAATAGCTCATGTCCTTGGTGAGGCTCCCGTTGCGCATGAGAAAATACCTCAACGGGTCGACATCCCACCGCTGCACGGCGAAAAAGGGATTGACCACGTTGCCGAGAGATTTGGACATTTTTCGGTTGGACATGGTCCAATGATTATGACAAAGGAGCTTTTTTGGGAGAGGAAGACCCAGAGCCATGAGAAGAGCGGGCCAATAGATGGCATGAAACCGCAGAATGTCCTTGCCGATGACTTGTAGGTCAGCCGGCCAGATGCCCATGTCGTCGGACGGCGAATGCCATGTGCGACCGTAGCCAGCTTGTGTGAGATAGTTGATTAAGGCATCCACCCACACATATATAGTCTGCTTGGGATCTTCTGGATCTGGAATGCCCCAGCTCAGTCGCGACGCAGGCCTTGTGATAGACAGATCCTCTAGGTGGTTTTCTACCCAGTTTCGAACCTCGTTCATCCTATGAGTCGGCGTGATCCAGGTGGGATTTTCGTCGTAAAATTTGAGGAGAGCGTATTTGTACTTCGCAAGAGGAAAGAACCATGTTTCTTCTTGAATCCATTCCACCTCATTACCAGTCTCGGAGCTGACCATGATTTTTTTTCCCGTCTGCGGAATGATGTCCGGCCGCACCAGGTCCTCCGGGTAGAAGCACTCATCACTGACAGCATACCATCCCTCGTGTGAGCCCTTGTATAATCCCAGATGCTCTGGAAGCGCATTCTTCAATTGCAGCCAAAATTCGCTCACAGATTCCTTGTGTTCCGGATCGGTTGTGCGAATGAAGGCGTCGTATGATATGTCACCAGCCGCTGCTAGCTCCCGGAACTTGTCTGAGTTTGTGTCACAGAGTTCTTTGGGCTTGATGCCCTCTTTTGCAGCAGCCCGTTGTATCTTCATGCCATGCTCGTCGGTTCCTGTGAGGAAGAAGGTATCTCGCCCCTTGATCTGCTCCCACCGCTTCAATACGTCCGCCAGAACCATGGTATAAAGATGACCGATGTGCGGTGCTGCAAAGACAACAAGTCAGTCTCATTTTCACGTGCTGTAGAGGATGACTTTGGCAAATACCGGCGTTAACGTAGAAAATAGGCGTCGTGACATAGTATGGCTTCGATAGAGATCCAGCTGAGCTGCTCCATCGAGCTTGTGGGATGCGCCTTGACAGACAGCTCTTGCAGGTCCATCTCGAGGACCATGAGCTGCTCTCCCTGGCTCTCCGTAGCTGACCAAGCGGTCGCGAAGGGAATTGCGAGCATCGTCGCATGATTTGGAGGCCGTATCCTTCTCGCAACCTCAAAAACCAGTCAGGCTGTCCGTGTTTTTGTCCGTGTCAAGGATCAATATCAGTTTGGGTGGAGCTAGTGAGCTCGCAGCTAATCGATAAGATGCGAATCGCCCGCAACGCGCCTCGCGCCCCGGGACCGTCTTTATTTGGTATCGACTTGCAAATCTGCGCAGCCGACAATTCTAGCTTCCTTGTACGAAGAAGTCGTTCGGCCAAGAATGCCTCTGCCAAGTGCAGACGTAGAGGTCAAGACCTCAAGCGAAGGTAAAGAACTGTCTTTCCTTTGATGACTCGTGCGCGCTATTCTCACAGCTCGATACCAGCCGCCGAAACCTTCGTCACCAACTACTACCAGGCGCTGAATTCGCAGTCCCAACTTCTCCCTTTTTACATCAACTCATCTTCCAAGTACACCATCGCTGCCGATATATCCATCAATGGCTCCGTCGTGGCTACGCCAGCCGACTATTCTGCGCTGCTGAGTGCACAGGGGCAAGGCGTACACTACGAGATAGAATCTCTGGATGCGCATGTCGTCAATCCATCGTCGAATTTCGGCGCTCCGGAAAATGTCCACGACAATGAGAAGGTCGAGAGGAACGGTGGAAGAATGAGTATTGTGGTGACGACGATGGGAAGAGTGCAATTCGGCAAGGGACGCGAGGCGTTGCAGAAGATGTTCAACGAAACATTTGTATTGGTGCCAAATTGGGATGCGATGACGAGAAATCCTCCTAGAGGCTTGAAGAGATGGCTCATAATGTCACAAAATTTCCGTGCCCTGTAAGATGGAAAGCCAGTGTGGGACAAATGAATTTATGATTCACCACCGCAAAGAATGCTTTGGCCAGAGAGGGCTAACGACTGGATGGGACTGAGACCTGGGACTTGCGGCGACAAAGCAGGGGAGTTTCGCAGGTTGTCTTCTTTCGCTTTGTTCGATATCAGATGGCTTCCTCAAATGTTTGCTTTGCTCATTTCTCCTGCCGGGATCGTTGAGCCAAGCTTGTCGCGTCGAGGCAGGCTGCGAGTCACCTCCGTTGAATATTGCATGAGTGTACATCTGATTAGCGTACGGAGTACATATGCGGTTTTTTGAAACATAGATCACGCATAGGAAATACACGAAGTGTTCGAGAGAGTCTGCAAGAGCTGCAGCCAGATACAGACAGTGCTCTTAATTCATGATTTACTCTTGCGCGTCACCACCTTTCTTTACACGAGCCCGGCCCCCGCCGCCAACAATGTGCTTTTCGGGCAGTGACCGACCCCTCAGCTTTCCCCACCCAAAGGTGGGGAAAGCTGAGCTTCGGGTGGGGAAGCTCGAGAACAATACAAAAATCCAAGTTGGACATCGCATTCTTCGCCCACGAATATGGAGCAAACTTGATCACGAACCATGCCGCCTAAAATAAAAGCTGCTGCTGCAGCGAAGACAAACAACTACGAATCAAAAACTGTGAAGAAGTCAGGTTGGTGCGCCGTATGGTACTGAGCTTTCCGAGATAGGTGATCAGGCAATGTTGCTTACATGCTTAGATCGTCCTCCTGAGACCGTTGACGAGCAGACCTCGGAGCGATTCCACCAGACCAACCCCATCCGACAGAGATACGAGCAGGTCGGGCTCTCGGGACTAACGGGGCAAGAGCGAAAAACTTACACGTACACGAAGCTCATCCTTCCCATCGCTGACGGCAAAGTGTCACTTTCGAACAAGGCTGAGCGCGAGTACTGGAAGCAAGTCAACAAAGACGGGCTTCCAATTCGTCGCCTCCAAAAGAACTATTCTTGGGGCAAAGACTGTAACGGCAGGGACCTTGGAAGCTATAAGGTTGCTGACTTTGAGGCTCGTTCGATTCAGCAGGCCCAGCTGTCAGCACTGAATATTCTACATCGCCAGTTCCTTTCCAGACGACGCCGTGCGCCTCTTGAGCTGCCAACGCAAGATTTGAAAGAAGAAAAGAACCGTCGAAAACAGATGGCAGCCTTGAAAAGAGAGCTGTATGGTGAAATTGCGGGCACACTCGCTGGTGACCCTGAGTGGGACGATGTGATTCCCATTCCCCATAGCGAGCCAGACGATGCTCTCGCCAGGATTGCCTACCCGGAAGATTATGCCGAGGGTGAGTCGGCACCTACATTCGGTGCGGCAGACCCATGCTGATCTGCATTGCAGCCATTTCATATTTGCGTGCCGTCATGGCCGCAGAAGAGTGCTCGCCGCGGTGTCTTCGCCTGACAGAACGCGTCATTTCCATGAATCCCGCTCACTACACTGTGTGGTTGTACCGCTTCAAGATCGTGAAGACGCTCGAGATCCCCATTCCCGAGGAAATTGAGTGGCTGAATGAGGTTGCGCTGAAAAATCTGAAGAACTACCAAATATGGCACCATCGACAACTGATACTAGATTATTACTATCCTAGCATTGCGCTTGATGAGACGACCATAAAGATTTTGTTTAAATCGGAAATTCGATTCATCAACTCCATGCTTGACGAGGATACCAAAAACTACCACGTCTGGTCTTTTCGCCAATACCTCGTTAAGAAATTGGGCATGTGGAATGCCACTGAGCTGGCGGCGACACAAAGTCTCATCGAGGATGATGTTCGCAACAATTCCGCATGGGCCCATCGTTTTTTTCTGGTCTTCTCTGACCCGAGCGTGCACACGCCCGACCTACCCGCAACAGTACACGATCCCAAAGTTCCTCTGTCTATCATTGACAGAGAGGTCAAATATGCACAAGAGAAAGTTCTCATAGCGCCACAAAATCAATCCAGCTGGAACTATCTGCGTGGTGTACTTGCCAAGGGTGGCCGGGACGTATCTGATGTTGCCGAATTTTCTGAGCAATTTGTGTTCAATCTTGGCGAAGATACTGAGGATGTGAGAAGCTCCCACGCACTGGACTTGTTAGCCGATGCATATCAGCTTTCTGGGCACATCGACAAGGCCAAGCTGTGTTTACGAAGACTGTCGGAAAAGTGGGATCCGGTCCGAGAAGGATACTGGAAATATCGAGCGTCGCAACTCGACAGTAGTTAGGATGGGCTGAGGGTTGGTTAAGCAAGAGGTCGTGAACTTAAAAGTGTGTGCGTCGCCCGCGCCTTGACTCCGAAGCACTCTTGTTATCGTTCGAATAGAATAGCAGGGATCATGCTCTGCGTCCACTGCCAAGCTGCAGCTCTTCGCCAGGGACATCGAAGGCGGCTGGCGCTTTGGTCCTCCAGTATGAATGTGATGTTTTGATTGCGTCGTTGCAGTAAACATGCATTTTCTAACCTCCTTTGCAAGAAACAAAATTACCTTTCCTTTACGCCTCGAAGATTACCCATGCGAATACATGCACATGTTTTGTCTGTACTCACACATGTACATAACATTATCTGCCTGTCGATACAAGTGTACGTATACCTTGCTTGACCTGGGGCATGCTTACCTTGTGTGTGGGGCCGGTCAGAAGCACGACGTCAGCCACCACTTCCATTGCTCCATCAAAGCTCCCACCAAACTTCAATGGCCGACTGCGTCATTGCTTTGCCTTCTGTGCTCGTACCAGGCCGGGCTTACTTACAACATTGTTTCATTCGGAAAGTGAATCACTGACATCTGTTTGAGGGATTGCAATCTCCCAGCTCCAAATATCGTCGGTCCCTCGCACCAACTGCGTCTGCTCGATTGCTTGTATCATCATTCCTTTGCTGGTGCTCGACAGCTTCACCCATGGCATTAGGAAATATGAACGCAACGCCTCAGGGCGTTGCAGTTCTCATCCAAAAAATTTCAGACCCGGATCCAGACTTTAGATTTATGGCCCTCAACGACCTGATGAACGTCTTGCAAACTGTGAGACCCGACTTTCTCGTGCATGATTATAATACAGCAGCTCGAACTGTCGACAGCATCATCCATGCACTAGACGACAAGAACGGTGAAGTCCAAAATCTGGCAGTCAAATGGTCGGTTTGAACCAGCATGGTGAGCACCTGTCGCTGCCGTGTTACTTTGCCTCTAACGTCTTGTCATCTTATTCACAGTCTCGGTCCTCTCGTCGATAAAGTCCCGCAGCCCATCATTGCCCCAATGATCGAGAAGCTCTCGTCGCTCAAACTTGAGAACGCGGTTGATAATACTGTAATCTCTCTCGCACTTCGATCCGTCATCCTGGCTTTGCCGCGTCCCGTCCCGGGCCTGCTGCCCTCCCCACCGGTGAAAACTGCATATGATGCCATTCACCGTGTACTAATTCCTCGCCTCATCGGAACCGCTGCACCAGCAGCAACTCGACATCAGGCCGCAAAGGTCCCATTACCACACGTTCCCACGGGGATTCTCGAAATAGGGAATACTGTCGATACCGAGGCTGTTGACGTTTTGATCGATGTTGTTCGATGCTATGGTCTTCTGCTACAGCCGTGTGATGCCGAAGCTATGCAACAGGTATTGATGCAGCTTCTTGAGAGCAGTTCAGGCACGTCGGTCGTCAGGAAAAGAGCCGTTGTGGCGATTTCTATGCTAGCCGTCTATCTCCTCGATGAACATCTGGACATTCTCATCGAAAGATTGACCTCGGGCCTATCCGAGCCGAGCAATGATTCCTTCACACGACGCCTCTATATCTCTCTTTTAGGCAGTATGGCTCGGTCCATGCCTGTTCGGTTTGGGCCTCACATTGCGACCACCGCCCCTTTCGTGCTAGAAGCTCTTTCAAAAGAAGAACTGGCGAATCACCTTGAGATTTTGAGTGGCGGAGAAGATCTTGGCTTGGAGTTCAACGAGGTTAGAGAGGCAGCTTTGATCTCTTTGGAGGCTTTTCTGGCAGTCTGTTCACAATACATGCGCCCTTTTACAGACGCCGTCATCTCATCCGCACTTCGATATCTGGGATATGACCCCAATTATGCCGCCAATGACGATGAGGAAGATGTCGACATGGATGACAATGGAGGAGATGACGAAGACAATGAATTCGACGCTGATGACGGTTTCGAGGATGATGATGACGACGCGAGCTGGAAAGTGCGTCGATGCGCCGCCAAAACACTGTACACACTCATTTCGACTCGCGCCAGCGGAGACTTGTTGGAAACTGGGGTCTTGTACAAACAAGCGGCGCCTTCTTTAATCAAGCGCGTTGATGAACGCGAGGAGAACGTCAGACTTGAAGTCATTTCTGCATTGGCTCTGTTGGTCCGTAAAACCGGTGAGGGAATGCACGTGGCGAATTCCTTGCTGGACGAATCGGAGCTCTCTGTCGCCATTCCCCAGGTGCCGTTGAGCCGCAAAAGAAGACGGCAAAGCAGCGCTGGAGTTGCGACGACCGTCTCGCAATCAATGGCTGGCTCCGGCCTCACTTCGCCAGTTCTTGAAAAAGTGCCACCGACTGGGCCCCGGGCTGATCTGGCCCAGCTGACGCCGAGTCTAGTCAAGGCAGCAATCAAGCAGCTGAAGAGCAGGAGTGTTCCCACAAAGCAGTCCGTCGTTAATTTGCTAGATGACCTTGTTCTCGTGCAGTCGGGTGGTCTTTCCGTGTTCCTCGCCGATCTCATCGAGCCCGTGCTTGAGGCAGCCGACTCTTCCGCGCATGGAAGCACAGGAATTTCGTTGGCTGGCCCGAGCGGCTACTCATCCGCGACTCCGGGTACGCTTCGAATGGCGACGATGAGACTGATTAGCAACATTTCGAAAACGCATTCATCCACTGTCCTTCAGCCATATTTACCTAAACTTGTCGCTGGCGTGACAGCTGCAGTCCACGACAAATTTTACAAAATATCGAGTGAAGCCATCAGAACTGCTGAGGAGCTTGTGAAGGCCATCACTCCTCCGCGTTCACGCAGTGCTGGATCGAAACATGCGTCGGATCTGACTGTACTTTACAAAGTCATCGCGGAACGATGCTCTGCCATCGATGCAGATGCGGAAGTTCGTTGGAAGGCGATACATGCTTTGGGGGTACTCGTTTCAAGGACGTCTGAACAGGGCTGCACCTTGCTTCGCCAAGATCAGCGTCATCTGGCGCTCGAGGTACTGCGAGAGAGGCTGAAGAACGAAACCACCAGGCTGGCCGCCGTTCGTGCCATAGATAATGTCGCAGCTCTTGCTTCTGGGCCTGGACAGCTCGAAGAAGCGTGGACTCGGGATGTGGCCCTCGAGCTTTCTGCGCAGTTGCGCAAGGCAAATAGGTCTCTGCGCAGCTCGAGTGTCAACGCATTGAAGCACCTCATCTTGAGCAGCGCCTCAAAAGGACATTTAAACGAAAAAACAGCGAATGGCATTGTGTCGGCACTCATGCCTGCCATTATTAGCAGCGACACCCACCTCCTCGGCCCAGCGCTGCTCATTCTGGCAAATCTGGCCCCGGAACACCCTACCATTGTCGTCTCGAACGACATGATTGCTGCACTCTGTCAGCTGTTGAAGTCGCCCTTCGCCAGCATCGTTTTGGATCAACTTCTAGAGTTAGTAGTCAAAATCGGTGAAAGCGGCGCCAGCCAACCACTCATGAACGGATTGTTGAAGGAAGTTAGTATCTCTGGAGATCCATCCGTCGTGGGAAAGGTCATCGGAACCCTCCTAGTCACCGGCGACACCAGCAACGCGTTTTCTATCGACAGCTTTATCTCTGAACTCGAGAGCAGCGCCAAGGCTGGCGACGATGCTCGTGTGAGCCTTGCCCTTGCTGTGCTCGGAGAAGTCGGCATGAGACTCGGCCCGATTTCGCCTCTTAAGCCCGATGTGTTTCTGGCACAGTTCCATCAAGAGCCTGACAAAGTGTCCCTGGCAGCATCTATCGCGCTCGGCAGGGCGGGCTCCGGCAACGTGGCCCAATTTCTGCCAATCATCTTGAAGAAAATGTCGGCTCGTGGCAACACTCAATATCTGCTGATCCAATCCATCAAGGAGATTTTGCAGGATGTCACCGTTCAGTCGGCGGATCTGCGTGAGCATGCCGTGCCCATCTGGGATCACCTTCTTGAGGCATCTGAAGCTTCCGACAACAGAATCGTGTGCGCTGAGTGCGTCGGCCGCCTTGTAACGATTGACCCCGGGCCGTTCATGCCAAGGATGCAGGTGAGAGGCTTTGCGAGATGCAGCTTGATCGTCTTTAGTATTTCAATTTCTCACAATCGTCCTAGGCATTACTGAAGCACAAATCGACCGAGATACGGGCCATGGCTGTGCAGGCCATTCGCTATACCCTTCCAGAAACCGAAGAAGCGTTCGACGCCGTTTTGAAAGCTACTCTGGTCGATATGCTGTTGACAGTGCTTCAAGATTCAGATGCCGAGATAAGAAGATTGGCCATGACAACGCTGAACTCTGCGGCACGCAATAAGCCGGATCTCATCCTCCCGCAGCTCGGGGCTCTTATGCCATACGTTATAGCTGAATCGAACATCAAACCTGAATTGATCAAGGAAGTCGTATTGGGTCCGTTCAAACATATAATGGATGATGGCTTGGAAGTACGCAAGGTCAGAAGTCTCCAGATGCCGAACAACTTACACTTCCTCGTAACGTGATGTAGCTGACACATCACCAGAGCGCATACGAGACATTGTACGCCCTCATGGAGACGGCCTTCACCCGCATGAACAATGTCGACTTTTTCGACCGAATTATCGCTGGTCTCAATGACGACAATGACATTCGGCAACTATGCAACCTCATGATAACGAAGCTCATAGTGATTGACCCTGACGAGACTGCTCGTCGACTCGACTCCATCGCTGATGCTTATCGACGTGTCTTGTCTGTCAAGCTTAAGGACAATGCTGTGAAGCAAGACGTTGAGAAGCAAGAGGAGGCCAACAAGAGCGTCCTGAGGGTGACGTTGCTCCTCGGAGACAAGATGAAAGCAATGAGCGGCAGTGCCGGAGCAGTCACAACCAATACGGGAGCTTTGGGAGCATGGTCATCATATTGGGAGTGGGTAAACAAGGAGTTCGAGCGGCAGCTTGAACATATGCGGGAGGACACCCACAAGCTGCGAGACCTTGCTGCTTGAGTGAAAATACAGACCAAGTTCGTGAGTACAGTCCAGTGGTGTTGAGGCCCTGTGCCGGGAAAGTCTTAGGAGCGCCTGCGAGAAATGATTGACGAAGACAACGTGGTTCATATCATGGTTCTCGGTCCGTAAGCGATGAATTTTTGTCATACAAAAGGCCACAAACGGTTGTCAAGCGAGAGAGAAAAGAAAAGTCGACGGAGCTTCGGTCTGATTCGATCAAACAGGACACTGTTTATTTCTTCTTTTCTTCTTTAATAGGGAAAAAAACACCTAGAACGAAAAAACTTCCTAGAGGTCATTCTGGGAAGTTTGCTTGCGTGCGTTGTCCAAATAGCAGTATCCCGTTTAAGGCAACAATTTCAATAATTTTGGTGATTATTCTAGCCGTAACTGGATGTCTTTCTTTCTTTCCTTTCTTTTTACTGTTTGACAGATGGCAAAGCTGGTGAAGAATTGCGAAATAGGATAAGCATTGTCAAGGCACGTACGACGCGTAGTGGAGACCGCCAGTGCAAGTAAAGTTTAGCCGAGCAATACCCTTCGTGTTCTGTGAGGCTTTGAGAGCGCAGTAGTGAATTACAGAGTTGGCTTAGCCGCGCTAGATCACACTTTTGGAACTATGGTGACTGATATCAAGACTGTGGCGTATTTACAGCTGTTGTTCTGTTTTGCCCTCTTCAATTCTGACTCCTCCTACTCTCGCGACTTTTTTGGATAGTCTACCAGGGGACTTGCTCGGTGTTTGGTCGCAGCTCTGTATCGTGACCGTCACGCCCAGCTCGCCGCCCTTTTTTTTTAGGAACACATCAGAACAGCTTTAACGATGAATGCGCCAGATCGGTAAGTCACTGGACTCACTCGCGATGAGATCGCCGGTGTAGCACTTCTGCTTTTACTTTGAATGCTTGAGCAAAGCGGTGTTCGGTGTTGAAGGTTGCGAAAAGAGGAGCGGTCAATTGCCATATGCCTCGGGGCTTGCAGCGTTTTTATGCGGCCAGCTGGCAGAGCACGCGCACCCTATCCGCCAGCTGGCCGACATCTGCAGCGTGAAGCGCTTCTCAGCTGGTCGGCCCGGAGTCGAACTTCCGAGACTGGACCTGCGCAGGATACACGGGCCTGACGGTTGGGAAAAACTCAGCTCCTGAAATGCTGCCCTGCCGTTCGCCTCCTGCATCATGACTGGGTGCAACCCGAAACACTTCAACATCCAGGACAGCCCGTTACGTCGTTTTGGCTCGAACGTGGAGAGAGATATGGACTGACGACGTGAGCAGGTTTGAGCTCTTCTTGCTGAGCGAGGGCGAGAAGAAGATCGAGGAGAAAGTGTACTCGGGCATGTCAAATACGTCAGACTTCATCTTGAACAAGGAGGACCACACACTCGGCAATCTCTTGTCAGAGCATCTCAAGGCTCATCCCAATGTCTACATGGCTGGGTACAAGCGTGCGTAAGATCCGCGCGTTTTGTGTCGTGACGTCTCACTGACGAGGTGCAGTTGGCCATCCCAACGTTCCGCAGCTTTTCATCAGAGTACAGACAGATGGCACCAAATCGGCACGCGACGTCTTCACGGCAGTCTGCGAGAAGCTCATCAACCAGCTGGAGTCGCTGCATCAGGAGTTCACCCGTGAATGGGAATTGCGCCGTATCACGAATACAGGTGAGCAGGGTAACATGCAAGGTAATGGATTCTGAATGAGAGGATTTACTGGGATGGTCCTGGCGTTTGGGGAGTAACATGGTGGCGACTTGTTTACAAAATGGTGTATGGCAAATGAGGCATGATATAGCCATTGCGTGCTTTCTGCGCTACTGAGAGGCAACGACACTCAAAGTGTCTTCGACCAAAAGCCTCCGTCAGAACGAATGATTCCTCACGGGAGAGTGTCTACGCACTGGCTGCCCACGCCAAGTGTTATTCAACAAGCATTGAGAAGCGTGACGCTGTCATTTGCATGGGGTCATTGCCCCGCGCCTCCCCTTGCCGGTATGGTAGAAATGATATCGTGGCCGTGGTATGCCGACCTCATCCAGACATCCAGCTTTTCCAGATAATCTTCTCAGACTGGCCCTTCGCCTCCCGGTATCAACTACGCGCGTGTCAGCAGCTCGTAGATCGTAAAGACAGCCGTATCACGCGACTCACCATGCATATGTTATTGCCATTGAGCAATATCTTGGACAACTTGGTATGAGTGCCTGAATAATCGCTGCATCATCCGTCAGACACATCCTGGTCACAGCCATGTATCGATTGTCTTACAATTCAGTCACATCCTCAAGAACCATGTCTTGACCAGCAAATTAGTACGTTATAGCGAAGAAATAGAGCAGGAGCGCGTGCAAAGGGCTCACTCACTGACGTAGTCGTCAAACCCGACGAGCGTGCCGCTGAACTCTACGAAACCAATTAGCCGTCGCGCCTAGGCACTGCCTTGTTGCTTTGTCGTCGAACCCTTCTCTCCTTTCATCACGACCCATATTCTTGACCCAACACACTTGTCAATGAGCTCTGCAGAGTCTCTTAGCACTCCCAAGCTGAGATCATGGTGAAGAGTGAGAACGTACCGAGGGGCAGGAGCTGTGAAGCCATGACGGGCCTGTCCTTTCAGTCAAGGTAGCCTCGTAGACTGCTAATATCTGAGCTTCCCATAGAAAGGAAGTCGATGATGCGTCTGCGGCGAAGAAATAACGTCTTGTCACTGATGGAATCCTCGATGGTGACGGCATCGCAAAATTGCGGCTTGGCATACGGGAGTAGATCGTGGACGTCGATGAATTACGTAAGCAGAATCCCTCTCCCCCCCCCCGCCACCACTGTCCCGTGAGTCGCAGTGAAGCTGCTAGAGACTTTCAGCAAGAGAGCTGTTCACCAAGTATCGCAAAGATCGCGGCAGAGGTCATGATCGTTGGCCGGCAGCGTCATGGATTTCGCTTCAGTGATGCCCTCGGCCAGCGTCTGCACTTGAATGACGCGGGTCGATCGAGTCCGGCGGCTCTGGGCGACGTCTGCGCACTTACACCTCTTTCTCGGTCTAAGAGACGCAAGCGTTCCATGCGCACGATGTCGAGGTACGGGCTGCAGAGAGAAGATTCTCGACTGTGGAATCCTAGCTTGGGTTTGCGATTTTCCCCCGACTTGGAGGCATGCTCGCCATTGGGCGGGTCGCGGCATCTGCAGACGAGAAGCACAGTGTTCAGCGCGGCTCACGCCCAGGCTGTCCAGAACGTCAATGTTGAGAAGCTGTCACCGGACGATGGATCCGTCGAGCAAAGCCAGGCTGCATGTCGATCTGCGAGCTCGAGCCCAGCGCTTCAGCAGCATGAGCAAGTCGTAGCCCCGAGCAAGAACGCAGAGGTTCATGATCAACCGTCACCGTTGCTCGGCTTCCAGATGTCGACGTCACATTTGCAAGCTGCTCGAACTGCGGACGGCACAGGCTCCAAGGACTCCTTCTGGTCTCACACAATGTACCAGCGGACGCGACCCTGCGGCACTGTCGAGAAAGTCAAGGTTCACTACTGCACAAGCCAGCACACCATGGAGCACGTCTGCCAGAAGTACTTCCTGGGCAAGCCCGTTCTGGGCTTCGACTTGGAATGGCTTTCTTACGCAACGACCAGCGCGGGCGTTCGTGCCAACGTATCCCTCATTCAAATAGCTTGTCCTGAACGCGTTGGGCTGTTCCACCTGGCTGTCTTTCCTGAAAAGGAAGACATGCTGTGTCCTACTTTTCGGCAGATCATGGAGGACCCGGGTGTGCGAAAGGTCGGCGTTCAGATACAGGGCGACTGCACCCGGCTGAGAAAGTACCTGGACGTGCAAACAACGGGGGTGTTTGAGCTGAGCCACTTGTATAACCAGGTCAAGCATTCGGAGGCTGGGACCGTGAGGCTCATCAACAAGGTTCCTGTGGCGCTGGCGACGCAGGTTCACGATATTCTGGGGCTCCCTCTCTTCAAGGGCGCTTCGGTCCGGTCAAGCGATTGGTCAAAGAGGTTGAAAGATCAACAGCTCACATGTACGTGAGGCCTCCCATCAGATGCGTCCTGCAATGTTTGATTGGCTCTTTTTCTTTCTGGAGAAATGGTTGACATGTGCGCAGATGCGGCTTCAGACGCTTACGCTGGCGTTCACTTATATCACGCTTTGGAAGCAAGGCGGAAAGTTCTCGATCCGTGTCCAGATCGACCACACCATGCTGAGCTTGGCTTGCCCATTCCCATCACCAAAATAGAGCCTACAGATCTGCGAAGCGGAAGCGAGAAACGCTCAGTCAAAGCAGACCCGTCAGAGCGCCTGAAAGAAGGGACACAACTTCCGTGCAGGTCTGTCTCAGCATCGGCAACCCAAAGCGCACCACAAGACTCCCGCATCAGCGCTGCACGGCAGCAGGTCATTTTGTATAAGGCTTCCAAACAATCTCATGTATATGCCAGACCGGCTGCCCTTAGAGCGTACTTCTTATGGCACGCAAACCCAGGCTTCGGACCGGTTCGCATCGCCAGCTTGTTACGCGAGCCGCCTTTACTCTCGAGTACTGTGGGATCATACATACTGGACGCCATCACCCTGGAGAATCTACCTCATGACGAAGAAAGACTCAAAATGGAGGTCCTGCCACTGCTGCACGCGAGGGTAAAGGGAGAGAAGAGGTATCAAGCTTTATTGGAGCGCTGCGAGGCGTAAGAGATCTCTGCTCCCTGCTCATCCTTCTCTTCTCATCTGTCGACGTGAGATTATTGAGATACTACGTTAATGTTCACTGTGTTGGGATATCTCTCTCGCTATTGATCTGCACAGTCTTATCCTCCCCGGCACTCACAATGCCCCATGACTTGTCCCAGACAACGCTCAACACTTTCGCGCCGGACCCGGCCGCTGGCAACTGGCCTTTGAGCCATTCCCTGCCAATAGTGCAAGCAGGCTTGCTCACCACGCTGTCGATCTCGTTCGCTGCTCGTTTCGTGCTGCGTAAATCCCAAACCCTACACGTACTATCCCACGAGCCAGACACAAGCGAATAATCGTTTGTGGGCGACTCGCTAACGGACACAACCCAATTGACGTGACCCTGGAGAGTCATGGCTGCTATGGTGGCGGCGGACTCTCGCGGATCGAGCAGGGCAATATGTCTGGCCGACGAGCCAGCGGCAACAAGGGAGTTTCGCAATGCGGCGGCGCACATGATTGGATTTTTGGTGGTGAGGCTCGATACCTGCTTCTGAGTAGTCAAGTCGATTGTTTTGACGGTGCCGTCCTGCGATGCTGAGTACGCAACTGTTGCGTCATGCGGGTGAAAGACGGCCGACATGACTTGACTGTCGTGCATGTGCATCATGGCCAGTGGGCCTCGTTCAGCTATGGTTGTCGATGCAGACAGCTTGGTCCGTTTAAAGGAATTATTCGCGGCCGAGTACTCGGGATCGGCTTTGGGGGCGGCGTCCTTGGATGATGACCACAGACCAATACATCCGTCGGACGAGGCACTCAGGACTCGCTTCGTCGAGCTGTTCACATCGAGGTTGTGAATCTGCTTGTCGTGCCCGACGAGTCTCATGTCACATTTGAATGATCCAGACGTCCCCCGATCTGACTCGGTATAATTCCAGACGACGACTTCTCCGGATAAACCAGCCGAGACGAGCTTCGTGGGAGACACCCACTTGACGGCGTTCAATCTCGGAGCATGGCCGGTCGAGAAGGAGGTAGCTATAGCTTCGCCTGACGAATTCCATATCCGCACAAGCCCATCGTAGCCGGCGCTTGCTATTCTGTCATTGACTTCTCCGCGGAACCCCCTGGCGGCGGGTGCAGTGCTGGACAAGGCATCCACAGCACCGACCCAGTCGTCGTGCTGGAAGCTTGCACGATATGCGGGCGGGATCAAGCTGCGGACGTATTTGAGCGTCAGGGTCGTTTCGTGCGTGAAGCCATTCGTTTTCAGGTATTCTTCAATAGAGGTGCGCAAGAAGGCGCCATCGACAAGAAAATCGAGCGGAGCGGGGGAGGATGTGTTGAGCATAGACTCGGAATTGAGAATTCGAGAGAGGCCATAGCGTTTGATGTCTATGGCAAGGTTAGTTACAACTGTACGACTTTCGTTTGTTTCGATCAATGTGCATATGTACCTGCTGGGACGATCAATTGTCTCTTGGCCTCGGGGAGCTGCAAATCCTGCTCGTCTGTGGTGAAGACGACCTTGACCTGAGCCACCGAGGCGTCCATGGCGGAACGGCTGGTCTGCCCAGGCTTGGAGATGTCCAGGAATCACCGTCAAGTTGGTGAAAGGGACGCGGCGGCTGCGCGCTCACGAAGGGTTTGCGAACAAGGCTGAGACAATGTCAACTTGATCATGAGCTCTCCAGCACACACCCAAAAGGAAGAGAAAAAAATTAGAGTGACAGCCTTGCGGGTGGCGGTCCACTGCGGGGACTCCATCCAGCCACTAGACTCAGAGGGCGACGCGTTGGAGGGCAGGCGCGATCGCATCAGGGTGGGCTCTACCGGGCGCGCTTGACAACGTGCCTCTTCCACAGCCTCCCCTTCCGTCATTTACACGCACCGCCAATCGCTTCAAGGACGGCAATAGGAACGATGCTATTGGGCAGCCGACGATTAGAAACCTTGCTCGCAAGCTTTAACACGGAATGAACAGTTGTAGGGACGACGCTGATTTCTCCAACCTCGAGGATATATTGGCGCTTGGTAGGTACCTATCTATGCATTCAGATGCCTAACATCCGTCGCTCCTGTCGCTAGCAAGATTCTCTTTCTCCTATCCCGCAATTCACCATCTCGACTAAGTCGTAGTTCACGCAGGATTCTCCTGGTTTCTGTATCTAAAGGGAGTATATATATATAAGTAACTGAACTTTAAAAGGTTCTAAGGCATTGTATCATGACATTACTTACCGCTGAGTGAATCCACGTCACAAACCCGGACAGGAAAGCCAGGAATGACCTCTCCAGTCACCATGCTGTATAGAGGTTGCAAGTGGTCGGTGCCCTTGATAAGAAGGGCATTTTCAGTCGCAGCTAGGTGGTTCGCATCCCTATTCTCACAAGCAAGGGTTTGGGTCAGTAAGGCAAAATACACACCACCCCAAGTCTAGGTGCCGCCTACCGGGCTACATTCTCGCGTCGGATTTCATCTACTGAAGAAACCAGATTTTGTATCTGCTGCCGCAGTGTGCCCAGTTGCTCATTAACCTGCTGAAATTGGTTCGCCATCTGTTGCTGCATCGTCCCTAGGGCCTGCAAGATTTGGGTTCCGCTGTCGAAGGCGGGCAGATGACGAAGGCGCCTTGTTTGCTCTGTTATATTCTGAAAGCTATCAGACATGCTGTCCAAGTCAGGAAGAAGTGTTGAGTCGGACATGATAGCTGCTGGAAATACGGCTTTCGGCGCTTTCGGTCTTTTGCAGTAGAGAAAGTTGACTGGAAGAAAAATAAGTCGAAGGAAACTTAAATAGGTAGACAGTGCTGTTCTGTGAAAGTGGATGGCGCTCTTGAGGGCAGGCGCGATAGGGTAAGTGAGAATGGATGGCGCTCTTGAGGGCACGGCGCTCAGCAAATCGATGTCCTTTCGTTCCCCTCTGGAAAACGCAAACGCCAGGCTACCTCTTTCGCGGCCCGTAACGATTCCCCTTTCCACATCATCCGGAGTCAATGTTGCCCTGGCGTGCTGCAATTCAGTGAACGGGTTCATTGGGCAAGGCCAAGCTCGCCATCGGCGGCCAAGTGGGGCGGCGTAGCCGTCGTTTTTTTGTTTGCGAGCGTCCCATCATGATGTCTCATTGGTTTGTCGAGTCTGGCCGGCTGTTTGCAATCGGCAATCCGGGGGCGGAGTGCCAATCCGTCAATGTCGGTTGACATCACGCTGCACTTATGACGAGTCTCGACCGCGCCCTGCATGATCCCCCTCATACAGACGGCGCAGATGGACCACACAAATGCGGTTTCGACACTGATCTCACGGCACTGCGTCTTCATGCGCCATTACGCAGGAGGGGGCGGCTTGGCCGCGCTGGCAATTCGCGCGTCTCGAGACCCGTGATGGGAGTTGCCGTCTGATGCATCGATTGCTCCGACATGACGCCAACGAGCAAGGATTTGTTTCCAATCGCCGCGTCGGGCTGTTGCGCTGCAAGTAGCGGTATCTCGCACGGGATAGCACCTCTCTCAGGCTCGAGGGAGAGGGAGAGGGACACGCTGTCGTCACGCATGCAGCAGACGCGGTGGGAAGCAAGCGCGCAGTGCAGAACAGACAGCCATGACAACTCTCCTTCTCCAGGACGTCGCAATATTGACGCAAATGCACAAGGACGGCCGAACAGGCTGACGGCACCAACCCCAGACCCACCCTTCAAGAAACAAACGGGTCTGGGCAGCTTCGGTCGCTCGGTGCAGCTTGGGGGTGGGTTTGGTGGACTGGACTTAGGCCACTGAACTGCGGGGGGGAGGAGCGGCCATGGGTCCATCAATTGGACAGGTGACCACGAATGGAGCTTGATTCATTGATCTCAATAGCATCATGGTGCTGCGCGTTTCGTCACGACCGCCCCCCATTGCCACATCCTTTTTGGTCCGAAGCTTATCGCAACTATTCTCGTGTACCCTTTGACCTCATCAGATAGCCAGCAGAGTCGATTGGGCCCCCGGTACACGAAAGGGCAAGGAGAAGAAGGACAGAGAGAGACGGAGAGAGACAGAGAGGAAGAAAAAAGGGGAGCTCCCCTGCATCTGGTTCTAGCCTGGCTACGGTCCCGCACAACCGTGACGCCATCTTGCCGCTTTCGATCGCTCACGCCGACTGAGCTTGCAGCAGCGGCGAGCTAGGAAAGGAGAAGACCAGGGAAAAAAAAATAACCAGCCTTTCCCCAGCTCTGCCGCTTCTCATCTTCTGGTGCCCCTGGCGTCACCGCGGTCAGGCCCATATCAGCCCCGTCCCTTCCTCCCAACCGACGATCCGTTGCTGTGCCGTTTCCATTGCTGCCGGGGTGTTGAAACGAGCTGCACGACCGCAACTCGTTCCTCGTCATCCCCTTCTTGTAAAATTTACGTCCTCTCTTCCCTCCCAATTCATCACCACGTCTAGCCACCTCGCCCTCAGCTTCCACCGCTCGCCATGGCCACCAACGGTGAGCAGGTCCGAGACGTCAAAAATCACCTTCTCTTCGAGGTTGCTACTGAAGTAGCTCATAGAGGTGCGTCGCGTATATCGTCACACCAGAATTTCGAGTGTTTGAAAACTGATCCACGTTGTTCTAGTCGGTGGCATTTACTCCGTCATCAAGTCCAAGGCGCCAGTGACGACCGCGGAGTATGGAGACCGATATACACTCATTGGACCTCTCAATCATGCCTCTGTAAGTGAACTGGCCTCCTGAATCCCCTCCCGCAATCGGCGATCCACGCCTTGTGTGATGAGCAGCTGTAGCTGACCGCGCTCTGCCCTGCATAGGCTGCAGTCGAGGTGGAAGAGATCCAACCCACCAACCCGGCCATTACAACGACCATGCAGGCCATGAAAGACCGCGGCATTGGCTTGCTTTACGGACGATGGCTCATCGAAGGTGCTCCAAGAGTTCTCCTCATCGACACCAAGACAGCCTACGGCTACATGAATGAGTGGAAAACGGATTTATGGAACCTTGCGAGCATCCCATCTCCTCCCGGTGATGATGAGACCAACGAGGCTATTGTTTTCGGCTATCTGGTGGCATGGTTCCTGGGAGAGGTGTGTACGCCGCCATGGATGGCCAGAATGGAGCCTTTTATTCATTCCCTTTCCTCGCCCTTCTTCTTTGTCAACCATCTCGAAGTTCTGCACTGACGAATCGCGCTGTAGTTTGTCTGCCATGAAAAAGAAAAGGCTGTCATTGCTCATTTCCATGAGTGGCTCGCCGGTGTCGCCCTTCCGCTCACCAAGAAGAGGCGCATAGATGTGACCACAATTTTCACCACTCATGCGACGCTGTTGGGCCGTTATCTCTGTGCTGGCTCGGTGGACTTCTACAATAACCTGCAAAATTTTGACGTGGACGCCGAGGCTGGCAAGCGTGGCATCTATCACCGCTACTGTATCGAGCGCGCGGCCACGCATTCGTGTGATGTCTTCACAACTGTATCGCATATCACGGCATTCGAGTCGGAGCATCTATTGAAGCGCAAACCGGACGGTGTCCTCCCCAATGGGCTCAACGTGACCAAGTTTTCGGCTGTACACGAGTTTCAAAACTTGCATCAAATGTCCAAGGAGAAGATTCACGACTTTGTCCGCGGCCACTTCTACGGCCACTATGACTTCGACCCTGAAAACACCCTATACGTCTTCACTGCCGGCCGCTACGAGTTCAGGAACAAGGGCGTGGACATGTTCATCGAGTCTCTGGCCCGCTTGAATCATCGACTCAAGGCCGCCGGCAGCAAGATGACGGTTGTCGCCTTCATCATCATGCCGGCCCAAACAACGTCCCTTACCGTGGAGGCGCTCAAGGGACAGGCCGTCATCAAATCCCTTCGCGACACGTCAATCATGATTGAACAGAGCATAGGTCGGCGAATATTCGAGCGATCGCTCAAGTGGCACGAAGGTGACCCCATGCCCGACGAGAAGGACCTCATTTCGGGTCAGGATCGTGTGCTTCTGCGGCGGCGCCTGTTTGCCATGAAGCGAAGTGGATTGCCGCCCATTGTCACACACAACATGGTCAATGATTCGGAGGACCCTGTCTTGAACCAGATTCGGCGCGTTCAACTCTTCAATCATCCCTCGGACCGTGTCAAGGTCGTGTTTCACCCCGAATTTCTCAACTCGGCCAATCCTGTGTTGCCACTCGACTATGACGATTTTGTGCGCGGTTGCCATATGGGCATCTTTGCCTCGTACTACGAACCCTGGGGCTACACACCGGCTGAGTGCACAGTCATGGGGGTACCGAGCATCACGACAAACCTCTCTGGGTTCGGCTGTTACATGGAGGAGCTAATCGAGAACTCGAGCGACTACGGCATCTACATTGTTGACCGTCGGACAAAAGGTGTCGATGACTCGGTCAACCAGCTCACGTCATACATGTTTGAGTTTTGCGGCAAGAGCCGGCGTCAGCGCATCAACCAGCGCAACCGTACCGAGCGCCTGAGTGATTTGCTTGACTGGAAGCGGATGGGTATGGAGTACGTCAAGGCTCGTCAACTGGCTTTGCGTCGGGCGTACCCCAACTCCTTCTCAGGTGACGAAGACCCGGAAGACTTCATCCCTGGCGTGGAACAGAAGATCTCTCGTCCCTTCTCGGTACCAGGCTCGCCACGAACGAGCGGCATGATGACTCCAGGCGACTTTGCCAGCTTGCAGGAGGGCCGTGAGGGGCTCAGCACGGAGGACTATGTGGCGTGGAAGCTGCCGTAAGTTTCTTTTGTCCCCTCTTTTCATGTTCCCCAATTTCTTTTGATGCCCTTGAGAAGTGGTGTGAGGTGCCAAGGCTGACCGAGACGCGTTTACAGTGAGGAGGAGGATCCTGACGAGTATCCGTTCCCTTTGACACTGAGGACGAAGCGAGGCGGAGCTGAGAGTCCTGTGCCGCCGGCCGCACTGAACGGCAACTGAGTGCTCGGGCGCATTGGCATTGTCGGAGCGATGCATCCTGCTTGTTTTTCCTTGTTTCCTTTCTCGATCATGTACACTGTACGCATCGTGACTGTTGTTGTAAGCTATTGACAGTTCTGTGCATCTGCCTGCTCACATGGTCATTTTTTTTGAATGGGACTTTACACACACATGGGTGTAAAAAGAGGCGGGAGACGTGTCATTTGCCATATCTTTCTGTGTCTTATTTTTCTTTTAATCCTTTTGTTTCTCGTAACGCCCAAAATACCATTCTTGCTGCGCGAGCGCACTTCAACAACAACCTGTTTCTGTTTCTTTCCCATGCAGTGAGATGTTTGTTCCGGTCGGCGGTATCCGAGCCCCTCGTACCCAAACAATCCACGTGCCCGACGCACGTGTCCAAAATGGCCAGGTTCATTTCAACAAGCGAAATTGGGATGCGTGCAACGGTCAACGTTGCAGGTTGACGTGACGGGGGTCCGGGACCCCCCCAGCATAAACACCCAGATTGGGCACTTTTGTTTGAAACATGGCACTGTCCTCCACGGTCCGTAGAAAGTGCTGAAGAAACGAAGCAAAAAAGCAACCATCAATCGTGCGCATGTAATGTAGCAGAGAAATCTGGATTGGTTTCTTTTCTGTCTTGGTTCTAACTACTGTGCTTGGCCTGGCACCGTCCTTTGTGATAACAAAATTGATTAATGCAGCTTCCCATGCAACGCCTTGCCACCCCCCCATCAGCGGAGGACCCATCCACGGACGCCAAGTTCACCTGCGTGCGCCGTGATTAGGAGAAAAAAAAAAACAAAAAACAGGAACAAAGAAGCAAACATGCGCCCGCCCGATAGTGATGATAACAATGATAATGAGCCCCGCCTAGAAGTTCGAAATGGTGCCATCAGTGTAGGAACAAAGGTTGACAAGGAAGAAGATTAATCGCCGAACAAGGATGATGAGAAGAGAAATGTTGGAATTGAAGCGAAGAAGAACAAGAGCCAGCCGAGAAGCTGTGTATCAATGTGCGCGCGTGTCGTGAATCATCATTCGTTAGCTGCAGAACGAGCTCATGCCTTGACACTCCTTTGTCGGCCTAGCGACAGTCCAGCTCGGAAACGGCTCTTTGGTGACTTGGGTGACGAGACGCTTCTCTTCGCACTCTTGATGATGTCTTCGTAGCTGATTGCCGACAACGGCGTCGCCGGTTCCAAGCAGAGGCTCTCGCGAGGGTCATCCGCCTCGCCCTCGCCGTCTTGCTCGCCGACCTGTTCCATTGGCGTGACTGGGCTTTCGCTCTGGTACAGGCTTGCCCTGCTGCGCTTCTTGACCAGATTAAGCGTCCTCCGTAGCATTGCCGTCGGCGTCATGGGACTTCGAGCTGAACCCTGATCGTCGCTGATGGTGGCGTACGGATCTATGTGCAGGAACTCGGGTCGCTTCTTCTCCAGCGCGGTCGTCATCATGCTGGTGGATCGAGGCGGGTGTCGAAACGCAGACGAGGACGACGCGGACGAGTCGGACCGAGGGCGGCTCAAAGCAGGCTCGGTGGCGGTTCGGAGGATGCCGGCGCTCGTGGACGCGTCGCTTGAGCTGGGCGAGATGGATCTCCGTGACAGCGTGATCATAGATGGCTTGCCGTAGAACACGACGGAGACCACGCGAGCCGTATCGCCTCGGCCGAAACGTCCATCACTTGTCTTCTTATCTGAAATCTCCGCGTCTGACTCAACGTCACCAAAGTCGGAAAAGTCGTCGGCTGATGATGAGGCATCCTCTTCGGAGGAAAGATATATCTGATGGGGCGCAGCATGTGGCAGCATAGGCTGCTCATCGTCGACTGTCTTCTTCTGTGGAATGGATCCCAGCATTCGGGAAGCCCGACGGGCACTCCGAGGCGGTAGATCGGGAGCATCGCCGGCGGGAACGGGCAGGCTAGCACTGCTGCTGCTGTTGCTAAAGTTGTCCAAGGACAACATCTTGTCTTGTTGAGAATCGTCCTGCTGTCTTTCTGCCTCGTCACGCAGGGAGCTTTTGCTGCTGTTGACGCTGCTCGAATAGCTTCCGCAGCAGCTGGTGCTCGCTACGGTACTGTGCTCGTCTTCGTCGTTCTCGTGATCGTCGTCGTCGTCACTGCTCGCCGTAACTGGTTCGTCTTGCTCGTCTTCTACCAGACTGGAAGTAGAGGCAGAGATGCTCGAGGGAGATGTCTGGCTCTGGGATATAAGAGGTTGTTTCTTGTTGACGGGATGTGATGGTGAGTCTGGAGTGGAGAGAGAAGAGCAGACGGAGCTTCTATAAGGCTTCGGTGCGATTTGGTCGCTGGCGCTTGCATGATGGACCAAGAGGGGGATTTGCTGGGCTGGAATGGAACCAACGCGATCCCTGTGCAGCGTTGGCCCCGACATGGCCAAGCGTGAGGATGTGTGGAACGAAGGCAGCGGCAGTTCGATGGTAGATGTCGGGGTTGGTCGGTCGTGACTGGTTCCTCGGTAGTGTTTCAGAAGTGAACCCAGACCATGAGACAACCGAGAGACTCGAGATGGGAACAACCACCCACCCCCCCTCAGATCGGGGTTTGGTGTTCTAGTTCAGCTTTTTGGCTGATGCTGTAGTCGGGAAATGGCGCTTCCGAGGACGAAAGTAGAGATTGTCGGATGCTTGGAGGGAAGTGTATGAGTGAAGTGGAACAATGGGAGATCATGGAGCTATGACTGGCGTCCCTATGTGGCGCCACTCGTCTTCTTCAATCTCGCCTTGTCTCTTCTCCCTCCCTCGAATCTGAAAACTGCTGGCAGGAAGCAAATGCAAAAAAAAAAAAGCGTGGCCGTGTGGTTTCGATGGGTTAGTTCGAAACAAGGGAAAGGAATTCGACCAAGGGATAGAGGGGTTGCGGTTGGAAGGGCACAGGAATGTTTCAAGTGCAAATATTGCAGTTGTCGGGTAGCTGTCTGGTATGTAAGAAAAAGGGCATGGCATGGAGGAGAAAGGATGGGCGGCCAGGGCGAGATATGAATGAACCACACGACCCGACTTTTGACACAAAGCTTCCAACCGTTAATGTGTCAGGCAGGGGTGCCCACAAATGGACCGTTGGCTTTCTGGCCGTTTTTTTTTTCTTGCTTCTTTTCCTTCTTGCTCTACTCCGTATTCTCTGACCCTTCCTCTGCCCCCTCCCCCTCCCCCCTGCTTGAACAGGCCGAGAAAAGGCAAGCAGCGGTGGGAGGGCTGCCGTGTGGGGTGGGAAATGGCGCACTGGGTACAAGCACGGCCTGGCTGGGATTCATTGGCTGCCCGCTTTTTGGTGCCCGAGCAAATCACCCTGTTATTCCTTACTTTTGATCCTCATCCAATTTCCTTCACTGGGCGGACCGGTTTGCCCATGGCTGCCACGCTTCTCCCTCTCGCCCTCGCGCAGGCCATTGCGCACAAGACTCGGAACAATACTAGGTAGTCGGGTGGGGGAGAGACAGTCAAGGTGCAAATGAAAACCAGTCCATATGGCCGAGAGAATGTGACTGCTACGTCGAGTACAAGTACTGTATATGGCATCAGGTATAGACAGATTGACGTTGCGCATCGTGGTCCTGCTGCCAAATCCCATCCATGACCTAGCAAAAGCAAGCGTTTCAGGATTGATTGCTGTCAAAGTCCGAGAGGCAGGAGCGATCAGCCGACCGTCCGTCCAAATCCAAATAATGGCCATCCAAATATTGGAAACCGATTATCGTGGCAGCTGCCCGATCATCTACACCGTAAGGCAAACAAAGATTTGAGTCATGAGCGCCCGAGTCCCATGGTCACTGACCGATGGGATTGACTGCCTTTGCCCTTCAATGCACCGGACCAAGCGCTTCATGGAGTTGCTACTTGCGGTCAGGATTCGCAACGGGGCCTAGTTTCTTGCACCGCTCTGAGCCAAGCTTGTTTCTGTTCCAGCTCCAGCTCCAGCTCCTCCCCTCTGGCTCCGTTTCCTTTCCCACGCCCAACGAGGTTGGCCAGCAGCACGTTGCATCATGGACAGCAAAACGCTCGTGTCCTCGGGGCAATGCAATGCGATGGAGTTGACCTTGACAAGCCGAGCGTTTCCGTTCCCCTCCGACCCGTTCATGTCGGCCATGCACCCACCACTGACCAGCCAGCCACCACGCGCCCTCGGAGAGACGGTTACCACCGCGCCCGCATTGCTGTCTGTCTGTCTGTCTGTCTGTCTGCTGCTGCCTCGCGCGCCACCACCATTCCAGTTCCCCCACCCCGGACCGAAAGTTCGTTTGCGGCCAGAAAGTGTCGACATGGCTTTGAAACGAGAGCGTTCAAGGTTGGCACGGTGTACTCCGCACCTCACCTCACCTCACCTCACCTCACGCGTCGACAGGTCTCCTTGCTGCTGCTCCTTGGAGAAGGGGGGTAAAAGGGGACGACTCCTGAGGACTTTTTTTTTTTCCTCCGTCGCCTCTCTCCTTATGCACTCCCCATGCCGTCCTGATTTTTCGGCCAGGAGATGCTGAGCATCGGACAACAGTTCGAAAATGGCCGACTCGATGCAACTTGATTGGCCATGCGCGACAAGCTGCACAGCGCAGATCCTTGGACAACAAGTCAATGCGCGAGCGCGGAGCACTCACTGCAAGCTGAGATGCAACTTGACATGTTGCCGCCGACTGGGCTGTTTTTCGTCATGCATCCATCATTGCGTCCTGCCTGCCTGACGCCTTGATCTACCAAGTCCTGTGACGCCATCCACTTGGTCGCGTTGCCTGGAATTTCCGCTGTCGCGGCTGTGCGCGCTGTCGGAGTCTGGGCTCTTTCTTGTACATGCGTACGAGTTCGCGCGAATTGATTAGTGTTGTTTGTCTTGAACGTGATAATCCGCAGCTCCGACCATCATTTGATTCTCAATGGCGTTAGCGTGCCCGACTTCATGGCTGGCCGATCGTCGTTCATTTCGGACATGACAACACGTGTAATTTGGTCCGTCTTCTGCACAGACTTCGATTACATCAACTAAAGTAGGCAACTTTGTGGATGTGAGTTTATACACCATGTACATCATCAAGGACGTGTCGGGCCTTCTATCTTTGGTGCTTCCTCAATGTCCGGGGCTGATGTGGTGCTGCGGTCGTCGTTGGCCGTCTCCTGATCACGGCATGTCCGTCTCCGTGTCAACCTGACTGATGGAAGATGACGGTATGGGCCTTCCCGTCGCCAGCCACTGGATCTGCCTTCATCCGTCCGTCCCCCTTCCTCGTGACGACCCATCAAAAATCGTTGCGCCTGCCTACAGCCTCAACCTGACTGGATGTGGATGGAGGCCCGTTCAAATCGGTCACCACTCGGAGTCGGAAGTTCCGTATCCGCAGCGTCTGCTGTTCAGCGGGCATACTCAGAATACATCCATCTATGTATGTATATCTGTACAGTACTTTACGGAGTGCTCCGAGCCAAGCAACACCATCATGACACTTTCCGAGGCGCGCCAGTCGACCAATGCTCTCTGCCGATTGCCCTTTCCGGCCGGAAGACAGGTTTCCTCGGGCCTCGCGCACAGTGCACTCGGCACAGCCAGATACCCAGACCCAGACGCACATGGAATAGTCGCAGTGCGCAGCCACATCACGAACCGTGGACATGCAGCCCTTACTTGATACCCGCCTTGTTGAATGACGACGTGCATCTTTCCCCAGCCATTCCATGAGCAACAGGACAGGCGGCCAATCAGACACAAGGACCGTCCAAGAGGCTGTCCCTCTCTTCTCCACCGCTGACCTGCAGTCGCGGCACATGAGGTTGTGTCGCGAATCGCATTACTTTCAAGTCATATATCACGCCGATTTGGCAGATGCCGCTCCCCGTTGCCCGACCCCGCCATCACCGCCCGTTGCCGCCATCGCCAGACCGACTTTCCACCTCCCCCACGCACACAGCAGAGAAGCGTCCTCAGCCGCTCGTAGCACCACAAGCCCCCAAAACCACACACATCTCAAGCACCCGCGCGTATCACAGTGCGCAACCCCCAACCGACCCGCGCGCTTACGCCCATCCCCTTTCCCTCCCTTCCCACCACTCCCACTCCGGTCAGGACGCCATCACTTCACGGTGCAGTTCCAAACAAAGCTATACCGTTCCCCCCTCGACAGCCCCCCCAAGCCACGCTCATCTCACGCAGCAACAGTTCCAGCCGCGAGGCCCGACCGTCCTCTCCAGCACGCCGCCTCGGTAGTCTGTGCAGTGACCTCACGCAGCTCCGAAAAGGAAACAAAGGCGCCATCTCTCCGTGATGTGTTTCCTTCCCCCAGATACGGACGCACGGACAGCCTCCCCCCCCTCCCCGCGTTCACGCCCGGGTAAATAGCCTGGTCCACAGGTGCGCCCGCACGCCACGATCTTTTGTTATTTTAAAATTTGGCTGGCAGTGCCAGTGCCTGACTAGGTAGGTAGCGTAGTGGCTTCTTTTCTCACGGCCGCATTCAGGCACGGGTTTGTGTCGCCGTTCGGTCACACGTTGTGGTGCACTGCGTAGGTACATACGTCATTGCCCCCCTCCCCTTCACCAGCTATTGTGGCTGGAAACTACAAGCGTGAACCCTTACCCTGCTGTGGCGGGGTGTGTGGCTGGGTGCTATCCCCTGACTTGAACAATTGAACAGAGCTACACTGATGTGCTGAATATTGTTGATCCAGTGGGACAAACGAAGAAGACCATCTTTGGGTGTCAGGTATCTCCTTGAACTAAGCATGCATTGTGTAAGTGGCATAAAATATCCCGCCGCCATGCGTCGAGTTTCATGCCGTCTGCATTACGTGCATTTCAAGACCGATTAATGCCTTCCTCATAAAAATTATCTACTTCCAATGCCAAATCATGAATCGCCACTTCCATAGTGATGGCTGGGCCATGCTCGTCGAAATCCAGACCCGACCATTTTCGTCAACCATGTCCCTTGTTCACCATTGATTCGCCACAATCTGTTGCATCAATCAATGTTTTTGCCTACACCACCGTTCGGGAATTGTTGTGGCACATAGTCCGTGTAGCTGTGTTCGGTGCCAGTTACACCCTGTTCCAGGAAACCTGGTCTTGCTCGTCTCGCAGGCGACTTCCTTCGGGCCGTTTCCGCCCTGGGACAGGCCCCAGAGAGAACACACCGGGAGAGCTTTGGCTGTCGCCTCCGCCGCCTGGCGCTGGGAGGAATGCACCGCTTCCGTTGCCAATCATGACGCTGCGGCGCGCTTCGCCGCGATCCCATCCTTGACCGGCCACGTCTGCTGTCAACCCGTAGATGCTACTTGGGCGTCGAGTCGCCTGTGTCTTGGATGCTGTGAAAGAATCGACGCGAGCAAAGTTCCACTTTCCAGATGTGTCGCGTTTTGTGAAGATTTCGAGCGTCTGGGTGGAGGCTGTTGGTGGGCTCCGATCTTTTGTACCAGTCGCTGCCGGAACAAAGGGATTGTTGGAACTCAGTCGATGGGAGTCCCTGCTCTGAGGGATTCGTTGACGGGTGGGCGATGTCGGCGATAAGAGGCCCCCGGATGGAGGGGACACGCGTAATGAAGGAGCACCAAGTGTTGACGAGGCATGGGCTCGTCCGGGAGACCGCGGAGGCGGCAGGCTCTGCAGCTGTTCGGGAAAATTCTCGTTCAAAACGTAGAGTCGCTGGAGCTTGGGAAGACCCGCCGTCAAGATGGAATTGGCGAGATACCCATAGTACCCTTTGGTGATGTACGGTCCTGCCGATGATGACGATGATATCTCATACCGGAGGGTCTTGAGCCGTTCGTGCGCGAGCGGCTGTATTTGATCACCTGCGGGGAATACATCCGAGACACTGCATTGTATGGCCAATGTTGAAAGATAAGGCGCCAGGGCAAGAACCTCTTGAAGATCCCGCGCCTGGATGCCAGTGTCTTTGAGTGTCAAGACTTTGAGAGATTCCTGCGTCTCGTAGAAGGATAGATACTCTGCCAATCCCGCGCAAGTCAAGCTCCTCGTACCCTTGAGGATCAGCTCCTCTAGCGCTGGCAGAGGCCGCAGATCCTCGTCGGCGACAAAGAACTCGTCTGACAATTTGTGCGTCTGAGTATGCGTCTCAGTAACCTTCAGAGCGCGCAAATGCTGCAGCGAGGTCAAAACGTCTCTCAAGACATGAGGGTCAACTTTCAGATTATTCAATTCCAGCACCTCGAGGTTCGACCAAATCTGACCATTTTTTAGAGTGGCAAAGCTGTGTTCTGAACCAGCCTCGTACGTCGCTTTACCGAGATGAGGGCATCTCGTTTGCACCTCTAGTCTCAGTGTCTCGTACAGGGGTTTGTCAGAAAATAACTCTTGTGGCAAGTCGACATATTTCAAATTGGGAAGCACCGCAATCGTCTGCGCCAGTTCGACGTGACACGCGTCTCGTAGCATTTGCGGCGTCTTGAGAAACCGTACCAGCACGCCGATTCTGGTCGGATCGTCACGGACCGTGCGACGCAGGAGACTCAGCCGTGCTCGGGCTGTATCCTCGGGAATGCCGTTCTTTTCAAACCGCGATGTTTTCTTTCGCCGCTCGGCCAAGACAGGCTCGAGGACGCAATAATGTACGACTTCGATCCGTACGCTGTGGTATCTGGAATAACATTAGCTTCCTGTAAATGGAGCTCTCCAAAAACTGACGCGACAGGGGCTTGACAAGGGCAGTAGCAAACAAGCACATACAATACTCGAACGGCAGCATCTCTCCAAGACCGATTTACCTGCACACAATGCGACAAGTCCCGCAAGTCACAGAGCATGCAGCCGTCATTGAAGCTGTGCTCCCACTTTTCATAACTTTCGTCCTGCGCATGAGGGCAGACGAAGCTGAATATTCGCTCAAGCAGATCACGCGTCAATTTTTCCAGCGCCAGAGCCGAGCGTCGAGAAGGCGGCTTAAAGAAATGAGTGTTCGAGCCGACTTCATTGATGGTCCGATATTCGTGCGGTATAGGCGTCGTGGAACCGGCCCTCCTGTCCTTTCCACCCCTTCCAAACAGGTTTCGTCCCAATTCGCTTAATCTTGGTCTTGGCATCGCGACGGGATCTGGCGCCGAGCTCGAAGTCGATATGTTCCCTTGATCGATGCAATTGATGGCGATAGTAACGATGATCCCGCGCGCGAGCAGACCGGGAGCAGGCCAGAGACCACGTCGAATGCAGGTTGAACCAGCAACGTTACCGGGCTTGCCCCGAGCAAATGACCTCGAGGGCTCAACCAGCGGCCTCGGCCACCGTCAAGTGCGATGTCTGGACTTGTACCTGGCCCCGTCTCATCTAAATGTCGATGGGACGATCCTACAATGGAGTAGCTTGTGGCGGCTCTCTCGTCACCAACGTATCTCGCTGACCTGCTGCTCGCTGCGAAGCAATCAGACAAGCAAATCCTGAAAGTGAGAAGAAAAAAATGAGGGACAAGAAGAGACGGTGGAGAGAAGAGGCGCGAGATGAAATGCAGCCTGAACTGCATGGGCGTCGCCCTTTTGAGGCCCAAGCAACAAAGAGTCTTTCTTTCTTTCTGTCCCCCCTCTCAAAGGAGAGAGGATAAGAGACAGAAGTCGAGCGCACCAAGAGTCAGTCAGTGTCGACACTAGTGGTACGACGTCAGGTGTGCAGACACGACACCAACACTCCGAAAAGAGTCGAGTCGAATCGTGCGCCCCTGTAGACCAAAAATCTGGGGCTAGGCCGCTCAGTCGTAGGGGTCTGGCCCAGGGGCAGCAGCTTGTTCCATGGTGTCGTAGGTGTGAATGCTGTCGGGTGGGCCCAGTCCCCTTTCCCCGAGCAATGCAACCCGTAATCGAGTAGTACCTAAGTTGCCTACCTTACTTGTTCAGGTACCTATAGGCGCTCGCTGGCTTGGCGGCGACCCCAATGATGAGTTTGAACAAAGATGCGGCGCCTAGTCGTGTCGTCTTATTGGCGGCTCGACTCTTGCTCTTCTTCGAGAAACCAATGAACACATCTGGCTTTGTTCCTTCATGTTGCAAGGCTCAGTAATTGCTCCGAGCATTCCGAGGCTTCTATTAATGATTTCTTTGTCCGCATCCGATATACATTAGAGGATCTTGCATTCCATAGTCATTTCCCAGATAGCCCTCCAGACAACCTTGTGCGATGAAAAGTGCAGCGGCCGTATCTCATGTTCATATTGCAGGCATGCTCTCCAGATCACAGCCGCTCTCGCGTGCGGCCATTGTCTCACTGCTCACGACTTGTGACCCTTCTGCACTGCATCGATTATCGCCGTCTGTTGGCGAATTATCATGGCTACATCCAACACTCTGCCACACTATCTGTCTTTTCTTTCATGAGTAAGTAGCATCTGCGATTTGGAAGAAGCTACCATCATTGCCACGTTGAGACGATCGGATCGTAAATATTTTGACGTAGAACTCGATGCACTTTCCTGGCCTGTACCCTCTCATCGCGCCGCAGTGAAATCAATGTTCACCCAGTATCTCCCAATAAAAGAATTATATAGATCCAATGCCGACTTTTGTGATATTCTTTCATCATGTACCGCAAACTCGCCCCGAGAGACACGACATACATCGACTTTTCTTATTGCGTTCTCTGGGTCGGCACATGAGCGTTGGAATCGGTTCTCAGGATGGCTTCAAGGTTCCATTCGTCGTTCGAGCGTTTTCCCCCATCAACCCAGAGCACCGAAGGCGTATGCATCATATGGTATATTTAGGCTTTGCGAGATCGAGTGGTCATGCCATTCGTCTTGATTCCAGTCGCAGAAGCGCCACCCTTGCGATCATTTCCGGTGAGGACGTTCTCGATATGAAGAGGATCGGGAAGGGGTGCCTGTGACATGCGGCGAAGGGATTTGCGCGTGGTGCTCTTCCCGCCCTTTTTGTATGTAGCGAAGTAGAACGAGATGAAGAGGACGAGATAGGAACTGAGAATGGCGATGCCAGCGAAGGCAGCAAATTCCTCGCCCGCGCAACTACCAGCGTTGGGCATCCATGAGAAGTATGTGGAGGTGAAGTAGGTATACGAAGCGAAGTAAACGAATCCTGATTGTCGGAGATTAGCACTTTTCCCGCCCTGCGTCAAGTCATTTTCCTTTTCATAGAGACTTACCAAGGTCGATGATAAATTGGATGATTTGAAGACGCGTGACCCACTCCTTCCACCAGATTCGAACACCGCGGGCGCTCTGAAAGTAGTACCAGTACATGACGACGTGGACTGTCAAGTTCAAGGTGATAGGGACCCAAGAGACCGAGGTGGAACCAATTAGCTGGGTGTAGCAAAGCAGAGCAGTAGCCCCGTGATGGTAACAGTGAAGAAAGGCTAGCAGGTCAATGTTAGTACATGCCAGGAAGGACTGGTCGTTCAGCAAACCGATCGCAACCGGGAATTAGACATACTCAGAGGCTTTTTCTTAAGGAAGAGAAAGACTGTGTCCAGCAGTTCAAGGTACTTGGTCAGGTAATTGAGCTGCGGACCATCGTCAGTTCCATCCACATCTCTGCTTCCGTCTCTTGTATGCGCGACGAATTTGACATACGTAGTAAAGGACAACCATGGGCTGGGTCCAACCACCGTCGTGGTGGCAGATGGCATGAAAAATGCCATTGTGATACACCTCAGGTACGATCTGCTCAATAAACAGGACCAGAAGAATGCCACTGATGGCAGTGAGATAAAAGTTGTGAATGAGAAATAGTCCTTTGAGCTTGAAAGGTTCTCGGTTTCGCATCAGCTCTCGGCCGCCGAAGATGATGAGATAATAGATGACTATAAAGATGGACGTCGATTTCAGGGTCGACATGGGCGTCTCAAAGGGCACGAAAGTGAAGTCATTGGCAGGGTAGCCGACGACGGCCTCGAAGGCCTTGTTGAAAATAGGCCATAGATGAATGCCGAAAGGTCGATCGATCGAAGGCAGCGGAAGTTTTTGGGCCGAGGCGGACATCTTGACGATGGGTCGGGTGGCACGCGTCGAGGACCACCAAGGTGTCGGTTGTCCCAATGATGCGAATGAGTCCGGCGAGGCGGATCAATGTTGGTTCAAGCTGAAGGCGCGCGTTTTGCGGTCCGAAGGATGCAATTGCAATGGACAACCCCCGAAATCGAAGAGACGATGCGCGAAACAAGCTTTTTCTTTCTTCTCCCTTCGGACTGGCGTAGGGCAGGTAAGGAGCGACAAGAAGAGGGAAAGGGCGCCAATGGCTCTAAGAGCACTAACACAATCGACACGAGAATCGAAAGGAAAAGACGACAAGAAGACGATAGATGTGCCAGATGGCAAGAAGATTGACGGAGGGGAAAAGAGAGGGGGACTCTAGGTAGAGAAGGGGGGGAAAACCTTGGTTTTCGTAGAATGACGAGGCGGCACACGCAGACCCGTACTGTACTCCTGAGAAGCTACTACTAGTACACAAGTGCTGCGCCCGCGTACTTAAGGTACGCATAATAACGCGGGAAGACAAGAACTGGGTCGATGTATCGGACTACCCGCGTTTTCGATCCTAGCTCGTGTCGTGGAAAAAAAAGAAAGGGGAAATTCCCCCAGGCAATGCAATTTGGCACTTGCCGACAAGCACGTCCCTCGCATGTGATTCGTCGACTCCGAAATCATTGATCCATCGTCGGCACCGAGACAGATGCGACACGTGACTGTTTACGTACGGGAAGCCATTGAGATGGCTGCTCTGACCAGCTGGCCCGGCCGTGAAGCTAATCTTATTTGCCCCGGTGTGCGAACTCGAGCCGGCGCGAAACAATGAAATGATCCGCAGTTGGGTCAGATCCTTGCGCTTCGCGGGAGGAGGGTATCGTGTTGTCATGAGATGCCCGAACAAGGCCGTCAGGGACGTCCCTGGCATGAACCCACGTGTTGAGCTCTCCACGGCCAGCTATGGACTTTCTCGAGCTGCCGGTGCCCAGAATGCAACAAGCGGCGTAATAGTCGGGGAGCGTAGCAATGGCATGCAGTAGCAGCTGTTGCTAGAAGTTAAAGTACGACGCTTATGATCACACAAGGCAAGTATTATGCATCATGGGGGGTGGTTATCTCAGCCCAATGGCCAGAAGGCCGTCTACATTGCTCCTCGGCGACGAATTAGAGGCGGGCCATATCAAAGCTCGCAGAGAGGAAAGGTATTTCCCGTATGGAGTACAGTGTGTAAGATATCAGCAACCGTGCTACCCGCGCCCATTTTTGGGTAGTATACAAGCTCCGTCGACCAAGCTCACACGGTAGAAGTACCAGCCTGTATCGAAGCTTAGTCATCCGTATCAGCCCATTCTATGCCAGCTTTGCCGTGCTATCGAAAAAGCGCACATCACCACCCATCGAGTATCCTTGCCGAATCCGCCTCCTATTCCGACTGGACGTCCTCCCAAACTGCTGAGAATGTCGTCCGCTTCTTTTCTGCGCGTCGTGTCTCGCGGCCCGACGACCTTTCTACGCACCGCCGCGGCTCGACCGCTCGTCGCCCGCACCGCCTTCAGCACCTCGCTGCCTCGACGAAGCGAGCACGCCGAAGAGACATTTGAGGACTTTACTGCCAGGTGAGGATACGTCTACAGCGGCAAGGATGCGTCTTTTCTTTTTGAACAGTCATTGTCATAATGGACATACGATTCGTTCGATTATCTGCCCTAAATTGGCGCCGATGTCTACAAGACATTTATCCAACGGCTCTGCCTTATACATAGCCGTCTCGGACTCAATTGCTAAAAGACAATGCTGCGCAGGTTTGAAAAGGAATTTGAGGGTGTTCAAGACGTTTTCGAGCTACAGGTTTGTCAAATTACGCTGTCACGGCCGGGCTTTAAGATCGGGATTTGCGACCATGCGCGAACGCGTCCCATTGCCTTGAAGCCCACGGCTTGGCTTGCAAAGCTAATTGCCCACTCGATCAGCGAAACCTCAACAACGCCTTCGCCTACGATCTCGTCCCATCGACCTCTGTCGTCCAGGCTGCTCTCAAGGCTGCTCGGAGGGTCAATGACTTTGCAACAGCTGTGCGCATCTTCGAGGGTACGTTTTCCTACACCACGTCACATCATCCCTCTCGGTTCGATCGGCACGATTTGTCAGGACTTCCAAAAACGTGGAATGCATGGCTGTCATGGATGGTCTCTACTGCCTTTACATGAGTCACTACTAATGTCGAAGTACAGGCGTCAAGGCCAAGGTCGAAAACAAAGGCCAATACGACCAATACCTCAACGAGCTCAAGTCTCTTCGGGAAGAGCTCGGCGTCCCGCTGAAGGAGGATCTGTATCCCGAAGAGAAATAATTTTTGGAGCGTGAGGGGGAGGGAAAGATAGGGCAGTGGTGGTGCTCGTAAGCAATAACATCAGATTCAGTGCCTGTGTGCTTAAGCAAAGCCGCTGGTGAACATGTAAAATCTAGGCGACCTGATATGGCAGTAGCAAGGCTTTTGTGGAAAAAACTAGAGAGAGGAGAATTGGGAATTTTCTTGCAAGTCTGTCCGTTAGAATAAGTCACAACAAGCATTCGCATGAAAGGGGGTGGGTTCTCTTAAAGTGCACGTTGTGCGGCATGACGTGCCGCAGTCCTACAACATGTCACAAAATCAGCACCGGTAAGAGATGTGATGATATTAAACCGCAGAATGCACCTATGTGAACATGAAGCCGTTCATGGCAGTTCGCAAATATGCCCCCGGGGCTGCAAACGCCTTTCTTCATTCATACGTGGCCCCGAATGTGTGTACGTCGTTCGACATTTCCACATCCCCAGTCTGAAGCATGCCGCCCTTCGTACTATGATTCCCTTAAACAGCGTTCAGTCTTCAAGACGAGCCCATCTCCCATCGTCATGTGGCTGCGCCGTGAATTGTGACCCTTTCAGCATTCGACCCAGATGAGCAGTGTCCCACGCTCCCAGTCCCGAGTTCGCCCTGATTCTCATTAGGCCCCCCTCGCAGCACACTTCAATCTCTCAAGTGGTTCCATCTCCCATTACCAGGTGGCTGTGCCGTGAACTGCATCCCACTCGAGACATTCTGTCCCTCGGTCGCGGAAAGCGGCGCAGCAGGACTTGTTCCTCTACTAGTCGAACCACCCACGCTCCCACCGCCGCCATACCCAGTACGTCCCACACGAGGGCTCATCATTCCCATGCGAGGACTGCGAGGAACACTAATCTGGCGAGTCTCTCGGCGGCCGCTCCTCAGCTGTCTGGATTCCTCTTTCGTGTGATCCAGCTCTATTTCTCGCTCTCGCACTTGAGCCTTAAGATCTCTTATCTGGCCAAGCAGCTGATTTATGGTGTTGTCAGACTGGATGCTGTGAATCTTTCCCAACGTCTCAGCCGTCTTCTTGCTGAGCTCGGCATTTTTTTCCTTCAGCTCCGCGTTTTCACCTCGAAGCGCGCCGGCGCTGCTTGTTGCATCCTGGTAGAGGTCGCGCGCGTAATCTGCATCCTTACGAGCATTTTGCAGCCGCTTCTCCAAAGTTCGTATCTTCTCCAGGCTTTCCTGATAAATTTTGTGTGTTTTGGCCAGCGGTGTTTCCTCCGCTCCATCTGGGCTCGCGGTCAGTCTCCGCACCGTAGCTTCGAGCTCAGCAATCTTTCTTTGAGCTTTGTCTGCGTCTCTCTGCGCGTCTTCCGTCGCGCTTTTCAAGGCTCCATCTGCCTTCAGTGCTTGCTGCTCGAATTTGGTACGGTCCTCAAGGGCAAGTCGTGTCGATGTGTACATTTGTTTGCTAGTTCTCTCATATTCCTTGATACGCACTTCCAGGTTTGATATTATGCTTTTGTACTGTTCGTCCTTGTCCTGAATCTCCAGCTGACGTTTCAACTCGGAAGTCTAGCGATTTGAGCTTCAGCGGTCGTGTAATTCAAATTGTTCCGACGGGTATCATACCTTTTCCGCCAATGCCTGCAAAACATCCAGCGAGACATTGACTTGGACTTGAGCAGTGCCAAGAGCCGTATGTTCTGGCTTTTCAGGCTGAACTGAACGCAGCAGCTCCTGTACTTCGTCTGGAAGCGGCATCTGTTGCACGTTGGCGGCCGGTTGCTTTTCAGGCGACATCCGCATTCTTTTCACATTTTCGCCATCAGGATCGTCCTTGTCCTGGGAAGATAATGTTGTTAATTGCTATCATCGCTGACTTGTTCCGTTTCGATAGGAAGTATACTTACGAGCTTGCGTTTCCGTGAGTGTTCAACGTCAGAGACGTCGGCAGCAGGCTCTTGAAACCGCGATTGGGGTTGAGACCGAGAATTCAAATAGAAATCCAGCACCTCGTCGGGCACTGACACTGGATCCCATGTTATATCGTCCATGATGCCGTTCAAATAGTTGAGGAAAAGATGCGCCACTTCGTGCGGTTCAAGGTAGCCACGATCTGGATCGCCAACAAGCTGTCTTGCGCGAACAACACCAGATAAGAGAGCATTTTTGCGCTCCAGAGGGACCAGATTATCGGTTATGTGTAGATCAATGTGTTCGATAGAATGAGTAATTACCAGTAACAGCAGTAGTGGCTTAACAGTTGATTCATCCTTTTCTGCCAGACTTTTGCCACTTATTGATCCGCTGAACGAATAGTCGTAACCAATCACGATATCATGGTTCTTTGTGTCCACAGCTTCCTGAGGCAACGCCAAAGTGACCCGGGCCACAGAGGTTGTGATGCCGCTTTTGAGGTTACCCATACTTTTACAGAGACACTCGATCTCCAGCACCTGCGTGAGCTGACAGAGAAGTCTCAATATTTCAGGCGATCTTGCCACGATCAGGATACGTGTTTCCTTTTTCAAGCCCTGCAAAAGCTCATACAAGAAGTTAAACTTCGAGTTGGCATCACAGCAGTACTTGATCAATTGGTCGGGCGGCAACACGGCCAGGGCGGTGCCGACGGCATCGGATGGATAATCGCAGATGTTGTAAAGATGATCAAAGAGCTGGTCAATCGTCTGTACGAGATTCGTGTCGGGTTCTGTGAATACCTCGGTGGTAAACGCAGCGCTGAAGTTGGTCACGTCCCCCCTCGCTTTCAGGAGGGTATCATCATACAGCGGCCTCAGACTTGCTTGAAAGGGTAGCGTGACCACATACTTTGATTGAATGGGATCTCGCGAGGCCTCAGTTGAACCATCATCAAAGTCCTGTTCCTGCTGCTGCGCTCTGGGCTCTGACGGATTGGGCCTCTCGTTAGTGGCACTGGGCGCGTCGTCCTCGCAAGAGCCAGGAAGTGCTACTGGGTTGCCGTCCACAGCTTCGTTGCTGGGAGCGTTCAGAACCTGAGCCAAAATTATGGACGGTGACTCGGCACTATGCAATGTGCTCGTCGCCGCAACTTCGGCTGCAGGCAGGTGTGGAACATCGAGGACACTGTCATCAAGCGTCTCAAGCGAGCGGACTGCTGACAGACGACGAGGGTCAAGGGTCACGGGCTTGTTGTGCTCACTTTCTTGGCCAGCAATTTCACTCACAGGCCTATCAGGCTGTGCATGATCGGTGTGTTGCCACTGCGTCTTAGCCAGTGGGACCTGTGAGTCTGCGCCATCCAATAGAAGAGGCTCTACTTCTACTTCGTTGGCATGCGGCGTTTCGATCGCTGCCTGTGACAAAGTGAAAATTTGATTGAGCTCATCCACGGCTGAGACACGCGGTGCCGATGACAAAGGGTCGGGCGCCGCTTGGCCTTCCATGACAGATACGACGACTACTTCTGTAGACGATCGTGTCGGACTACCAGGACGCTCCTCAGGCGATGTCACGGCCCTAGTTTCGAGATTATTGTGTTGGGAACTGTGACTTTCGGTGAATGCCTCCACATGGGAGACGAATAGATCGACGTGTATTACTTGGGCGTCCTGTACCTCCGCAGAAGTTCCGGTTTCGTGGGTAGTAGTTGCAGAGTCCTGCTCTCGATCCAATGGTGTTTGAGCAATGGCGCTTCTAATCGAAGAGGTATTATTCTGGGTGGACGGGCTCTCTAAGGGACCAAACACGACTGAAATTGGAGGTTGCGATAGGAATATGGGACTTGTCGCCGGTACCACGATTGACTCAATATCATTTGAAGGATACTCGGATTGTGGTCTCGTCGCCGGCGTAGCCAGGTGAAGCTCCTGACTCGCGATGCCGTCTGACTGTGCCTGACTAATTTGATGAGAAGGTATTTCCTGTTGCTGGAGTTCCAGGGTATTCGACGAGCCGGTGTGATGATTTCTACTGGTTCTCGAAAAGTTCGCGGCAGAAGATGCGCTTTGGGAACGCGAAGCGACCGGATCAGGCCCAGCTGTCGGTCGAGGTTCACTATCCTGAGATTCTTCAAAAATGATAGGATCGTGATCCTGTTGGTCCACAGACCAGGTTTGTCCGGAGGGCTCTTCAGAGTCTGGCACAGTCCGCCTACTGAGCTGGGAGGCAAATATGAGCCGCTCGTCTTGATCTTCCAGCTCCGCTAGTGACTGAGAGGATGTGCCACTGCTTTGAGTGTTGTAGTCACTGATGAAGGTCGATGCATCAAGATCTGGATCCTTTGGAAGCTCGACAACAAGTCTATGAGTCGGGGGCGAGTCGGGAGCTCGCTGACTCAGGTCGTCTGCAAGGTCTCGGTCAGGACTACCGCAGCTGGCGTTAGACGACGTCGAGACTATGGACGGGACCGGCTCCTCAGAGGGTGTCGCGCTGTGGGCCAATTTTGCAATCTTACGCGGCCTCTGGTCAAAGTTCCTGTCGCTCAAACTTGGTCGGTGCGACGAGCCAAGGGCGTCACGGGCCTGGGACCGTAGCAGATGCCTCCAATTGGCCAGGCTTGGGCCCTCGCTTTCCTGGTTGAGTTGCGGATGCTGTTGCTCGTTTTCGGCTCTCTTGGCTGCCTCCCAGTCCTCAAGGGCTGCTTCCGTGACCTCAAGACTCTAGAAGTGAAAGTCTGATCAGCGCTTCGTCTCGGGGAGGGCCATGGACATGTCCGATGAAATCGTACCCAGGTTGGAGTATAGACCTCCCCCGTTTCTTCGTTATCGTCCCAGTCCACCAGATACTGCACATTCCCGTTCACTCTTTTCTCGGCTAGGATGCGCCGAATGGTAAACCAACCCTCGTCCTGCTCGTCGACCCGGTTTCGCGACTCGGAAGCGCAATGTTGTGAGCGTCGCGACCGTGGCATTGACCCGGAAAGGTGATGCAGCCGGCAGGCCTATTTCGTAGTGCCGGATGAGCGCATCTGCGATGTGTGCAGGCCTGCTCAGGCTGTTGCTCGGGTGTAATAATGGGGGAGTAGAATTGGCGTAAAATGTTGATGGACAGTTCGATACAAGTTGTCATGCGGGTCGCGCATGGAGGGCGGGTCTGACGCACTGCCTGGCAACGCCACGACAGCTCTACGAGCTCTTGCAGTGGCTCAAGCTCTGCGGGGTGGCTGGTGATGGCCCTTAGGGGTCACGTGGTGGGCACCAAAGCCTAGAGATCACATTGAATAGCTCTCCGCCCACTGACACACGCAACTATAGGGTAATGTTCTTCGCCTTGGGTTCGTTCGCAAGGTTGACAATGGGCTGCCACGTCGTGACGTCTCGAAAGAGCGTCACTGTCTGAAAGTGATGAATGAGACAGTCATAAAGACGTCAGGGCCGTAAATACTTGTCTTGCTCACTCATGTCTTGTTTTTCGACCAAATGTTGATATAATTACTACATCACTATTTCTCGTGTTATACTATAGTTGTTCTTCATTCACAAAGTTCCACTCACCGCTGAAGAACTTATTTGTTCGTAACACCAAATGTGTGTGACGCCAACAATCAACTTGTGAAGCCTGGTTCGCGGAAAGAAGCGTGCTGCAGAACAAAGTCCCCATTAGCAACAACTCAACGCGTGTTCACTGGCTCCTTCTACGTTTTGCCAGGTCAATACATCACGTCTGCCTCATATGTCGCCCGCCCGGTCTGCTCAACCCACCCCTCCCTCAGCATGTCTGCAAGCTTCTCCATTCAGCCGCTCGGCAGATTCGCCGGTCAAAGTCAACCGGTCAAACGCCCAAAGGTCAAGCGCGGAACATCACAGTACCATGACCAGTTGATATCTCGCTGACGCTGAAAACCAGGAGTTTGCGTGCTTCTCATATGACGCGAACCACGAGTTCCGCCTCGATGACTCGTCCATCAAATATTACTACACACCGCAGCTTGGTGCTGACCTGTCCAAGGGCTTCGAGTCATTTGAGAAGCTGGACGACTCCAAGGATGAGCACCTCGATAGCTTGCTCAGAACAATCATGGCGCATGAGTCAGAAACGGGGACAAAGATTGATGCGAGCGTCGTGACTTGGCGCGGCATGATGACAAAGGTTCTTCACTCTCATTCATCGCTTCTTGACGCGGCTGGTGGAAAAGTCGTTAATCGGGCCTAGTAGATCATGGCAGCTCTGTTCGAACAGCAAGATGGGTCGGATCTGTCCCCCATTCTCTATTCCTCGAAGCCGAGGTCTCATACATCGTTCGGTTCTCTAACATAGCTTTTAGATTTGAGATGAACGCAACGCTATACCAGGTACGATCAAGACTTCCTCAATGCGCCCGGAGCGTACTGACATGCGCCTTAGGACTGCTTGTAAGCTCACCTGACTCTGGAAGGCGAATCGAGCATTTGAATTGCTCACCGAGAACCAGGTTCATTGAAGAGAATAATGAGTTCAAATTGCAGTCGAAGCAGCAGCAGAGCCGTCAAGGCCCACGACGCGGCCCTCCTCTTGAGGTCATGCAATACTGGGGTAAATTCTCCCTTGAACTTCCACAACGAAATCACTCATTATATTGACCTCCACTACCTTCTGCAGGCTACAAATTCGAAACTCTCGCCACCCTCCCCAAGACTTGGGACGAAACGCCAAGGGAATTCATAGAAAATCGCGAGAACCAAATCGTCAGCAACAAGGAGCAATACTGCTCCGTCGTCCGCACCGGCATAGGCAAAACCATCATTTGTCTCGGGGGTGAAGTCGATGCCAGTACGTTTGATCGCCACGCAAAGTCGTTCGAGCTCTACTCTCACCCCTGTTTTCCACTGACCTTCTCTAGTCTGGGACACGAAGCCGCCGCCTGGCCAGCCCATCAACTGGGTCGAGCTCAAGACGTCCGCCGAGATTCGCTCCGCGCACGACATGGACAACTTCCACCGCAAGCTGATGAAGTTCTGGATCCAGTCATTCCTGCTGGGCGTGCCCAAGATAATTGTTGGCTTTCGCACCCGGAATGGTGTACTGTTGGAAGTGCAGGAAATTGAGACGCACACCATCCCGCAGACGATCAATGCGAGACCGGGCGCAAAGTGGAACGCAGATATGTGTGTCAATTTTGCCGGGGACTTTCTGGAATGTAGGTGACCCTGGCTTTACTTCTTTTCCTGGCTGTTCATCGTGGAGCTTGTGCATTTTGTGATATCTCATCTACATTACGAAGCGGCGATTCACATGGGACAGAATACCTTTCCAGGTACACGCTGACGGGAGCGCAGGGCTGAGAAATACCATCAACGACGAGGGTGTATGGAGAATACGTCGACGATCGGCATCGGACACCATCGAAGTCTTTAGGGTGCAAGAAACAGGACACGGTGACATTCTATCCGAAGAATTCAAGAATTGGAGGATCAAAATGGCCATTGGACCTGGGCCAGAATCATAGTATTCATCTACAAGTCAGCATCATCGAGTACGGAACTTTCTGTCAATTCAGGTGCCGTATCGTTTCGCCCCGGACAGTCCACCCGGACGAATCATGATAAGGCAAGGGCAACGTACAAACACAATGTTCTGCCATATTACTTCGCACATGGCTGTGCATCACTGCCTAGATCCAGCTTCTAGGATACGAGAACGCGCTGTGTTGAGATATCTCGGTTCCAAATGACACAATGTTTTATCGTCTCGTCGGACCCGAATGGTACAAGCACGGACAGAGGATTCAGCGGAGATGAAGCGCGGTGAGCCAGCAGTGTTTACATACACAAAGCTAGAATAGAGAAGCTTGCTTCAGCCGCAGCTACCGGTGTGAAAATTACAAGATACGCTTCGGGCAGTCCAAAGACGAGAAGAAATGAAATAGGGCATCCTGGCTCAAGACTTCTCAGATGTAAAATTGTGCGGCCCATGCATGCCCCTCGCTGCGAGCAATTACACTCAAATGTGATCAAACAACGGCGAAATTGACTTTTATGCCTATTGCTACAATGCTTTCTGTCCCAATACTGGGTTATGCAACCAAACAAACAAGTGACGTACCTGATTGAGCACTGGCTTTCAATCAGACACCTCACAGGGTATTCATGCCAAAAAAAAAGAGTCAGAAGAGATACGGCTCGATGCTTCGGCATTGAGACATCAACTCGCGGACGCAAAAATAGGAGATACAGCGCGCGGCTCTCTCCAAGCTTCTTTGGACCAACATTCGCGTCGAGGGCCGCGGCGCCTCGTCTCTACTTGCCGAGCGATGTTGGAGCAAGGAACGACCTAATGATCATATCGCTGGCCACCTGATTCGGAGGTTGTCGGACCATCGTTGGTAAAGCACGTCAGAGAGCTGCTTGCAATGCTCCATTCCACTTCTTGATTCACGTCCGGGATATTTCTCCTCAGGTTGCAAAGAACGCTCTCTCTCGAGCTCTTTCGCACTATAAGTCGGGCGCGAGGGGTCTGCTTGTCGTCTTCGGTGACTCTTGAGATGTGGGTTGTGGGTGCTGAGGACCAGCTTCGTCGGGCCGCTAGAGGGAAGCGCGTTGCTCTTAACAATGACTGTACCTTGGGGCGTCCCATCGTCTGGCGACTTTTGAGCGGGCTGATGTAGAAGAGAAGAACTCAACTTGCCATCCTGTGACATTGACGCAACAAGACTGCGCATCAAATGGTATGCGCCCTCCGGATCTACTGTGTCCAGCGCCACGAATGCATCCGACAGCTTCGCCAGAGCCTCTCGCTTCTGCATGGCGGATGTTTGGGCATGCAGCTCGGCCAGTGTGGGCTCTATGGCTTTGTTGTACAGACGTCTGCCGAGGACTGCTTCCTTTCCGTAGGGCTCAACCGGACTCACCATAGGCGGAGGGATGTTCTCGTCACCGAAAACGTCGTCTGGCGACGATGGTCGCCCTATTTGGCCGGTCGTCGAGCTGTCAGACGGTACTCGTCGAAAGAGACGAACAGTTGACCCAGAGTTTCCAAAAGACATGTCGGGCTGGAGAGGTTTTTTGGCTGCAACGGCAAGTCGAGCAGATCCGGCGAGTCGCACGGAATTGAGTTGCGCCTGTGACGGAGTCTTTCGGACAGTTGACCTGCGGATCGTGCCAACTGCTGGAGAGGATGGGCTCAAGGGTCCCTCGGCGATATCAAGCTTACGCATGCCCTCTTCGGTCGCCAACATCGAAGAGGGCCTACGATGCTTGGCTGGGGCCCTCTTCGGCTGGGTGATGGCGATGGATTTGACTGTGTCGAACACCCACTCCTGCTGCTCGTCCTTTGGTGAGATGGTTTGCAGAGTTTCTTGGTAGTATATGGGATGTTTCTGTCGATTCTGATTTGCGTCCCACATTTGACGCCGTGCAATAAGCTCCTGAAGAGCCTCAACCTTGCCGGCAGCGCGGATGAAGCGGTGTTTCAGCAGATCCCTTGCCGATGGCCGGCGCTCGTAGTCTTTGACTAGACATTGCGCCACAAAGTCTTTGAAGTCTCTGCTGAAGTCGCCCTCTAACTTGGGGGGCGCGTTTTTCGGAATCTGGAATAGCACCTTCATAGGGTGAATATGGCACAATGGCGGCTCGCCACACGCCATCTCCATGGCGGTAATGCCTAAAGACCAGATATCTGCCTTGAAGCTGTAGCCATCTTGCTGGATGACTTCTGGCGCCATCCAGAACGGCGTGCCCACAAAAGTGTTGCGCTGTGACTTGATATTGGTTAGTTGAGCTGCGACGCCAAAGTCAGCCAGTTTGACTTTGCCTGTCTCGGAAAGCAGGACGTTGGCAGCTTTGATGTCCCGATGGATCTTGCCCTCCGTGTGAAGATACTGTATCCCCAGAAGCAGCTCGCGACAAATGATGGCGATATGTGTCTCGCTAAAATTGGCCGGTTTTAACTTCGGATCAGTGTCAGCTTGTTGTCGCGCGCTTTAGATGCGAGACGCCGATGTGCGTCGAGGAAGAGATTTCGCCGGACGTACCAAATCGAGACAAGAGCCTCCGCCCAGATACTCCATGACGATCCAAAGCTTGTGACCCCTAAGGAACGAGCCTTTGTATTGGGTCACAAATGGGCTTGCGCACGTGCTCAGGACGGCAATTTCTGCTTGTATATCTTGGATATCATCATCGTTGGACTCGAGATCAATCTGCAAAGGCAATGAATGTCAGCCTGCCGGAGGAGCTTGATCTTGAGCATCGAATTCTGAGATTGAACAGGACATACGTGCTTGATGGCGACTGTTTCACCTGTCGCCTTTTCAATGCCTTTGTAAACCACGCCGAAGCTACCCCCTAATTTTTGGACTTGGTGTCAGAGCTGCCTCTGCCTCTCATCGCTGTTGCATGTCACTCACGTCCGAGCTCCTCCAAAACTTGGTAATGTTCTGCAAGCCCCTCGTCCGCCATCTCGTTCGGAGTTGATGCGATGTGCCGTCCTTTCGGTGGGGTTGCTTTCGTCCGGACCGAAAGAGGTCCAGGGAGAAGGGCAGACGGGAGGCCGAAGCGCCCAAAGCGACAAGCGCCTGTTTGCAGAATCAATTGCCCAAGCCTCTCTTGAATATCTCGAGAGCCGAGAAGCGACAGAATCCGCGGAGAGTATTTGCGAGGGACAGCAGCGCCGTGCTAGACTGATCAGAGGGAGGTTGAAGACGCCAACAGCTGAAGAGCCGGTGACAATGGCTTTTTAGACCAAGGTAATGCCAAGTTCCGCTTAATTAATGATGGTCGTCGTTGTCTGGGACAGCAGCGGGCTCGGGCGCAGAGGTGCAGTCGACGGACTTTGTTTACAAATCTCCTTATTGGGACAGCTGCGACGGGGGTGTTCGCCAGGGGGGGCGTCTGTCGGCTGGCGGGGTGTCAGGCCTGCCAGGCCAGGCGATAGCTGCGTGGTGGGTATAATAATGCAACTCGGACACTGGCAATGTGATGGAGAAGCTCCCTCATCGTCCTTTTCTCCGCATCGTGAATCTGTCGGCGATGGTGTTGACAATGAGGGAAAACGAGGGGCAGGCGCCACACCGGCTCCTTACATATGTGTGTACATATGGAGGTGCGCACCTACTCCATTCTAGTGAGTCTCCAACAGTGTGTGTGCCTGTGTGTTTTCTGCGGTCGCATGCCACGGTAGCGCTGGCGCATTGGAACGAATTCAGTTGCCGAGTGCAAAGACTGGCTCCTGGATGGCCGCGACCCGCTGAGATTGGGGTCAGCCGATCGGGTCTGGCAGGGCGGGAATGACGGACCAAGTGCTCCACCCACCCACCGGACGCGCTGGGGTTTGTGACCTTAGCGGGCTGCTTCCAGTGCTCGTTCAGGGGCCGGCATCGTCGCCCTGGCAACCACCCACCCCTCTGTTGTTGGATCGCCAGGATTTGAGGCACTCACGTCTGCCAGTCCGTCATTGCCAAGTGCACGGGTTGTCTGACAATTATTGGACGACCAGGCCAAGGCCATTCTGGGACCTCCCGTGAGCGGAAGCGAGTTGTGCAGTGGTCGCGCGCGAATTCTGGTTGCTGCCACGGGCTGGCTGCTGCCCACGAGTATCATTCCGTCCATGTTAACCGTCTCGTGCTGCACATCGCGGACGGGCAAGCAGCGCAGTCGTGCTTTCATCTGGCATCGTGGAACGAACTGGTGTCACTGATGCTACACTGAGCACGAGCACGTTCCACCGTCAGTCAGCTGAACGACGTGAAGATTGGCCCACGACAACAAATTCGACCGCGCGAAACGTGGCTGGACGCGCGCGACTGAGAAGCGACACAACGTCCGCAGGCGGAAAAATTCCTTGGGCTCAGCGCCAGGTCTTCCATCAGTCTCGTGCTCTTCTCTCGGATTTTGTTCACCCTCATCATTCGCTTCAATGACCATGGTGCCGGCACCACAGGCGCTGCCACCGCACTTTCCATGCTGGTGCAGAGCCGTATATTCATGGGGAGGCGAGGTTTGAGGCGAGCTCTCTTTGCTTGGTGTCATCAGCTAACATCGGTACAGTCGAAAAAAGACTTGGGCTTCGTGGAAGGCGACCTCATTGAGTGTCTGAACGCAGGCGATGGCTCGTGGTGGGTTGGTCGTCTGTACCGCGATCGAAGGACGGTTGGCTCTTTCCCTTCCAATTTTGTCGAGGTCCTGCCTCAAGAGTTTCGTCCGATGGCGAGGTCAGTCAGTCCTCTACCGTCGAGCAATTCTCCGAGCCCCAGGAATACGCCGGCCAAGTCAAAGCCGTATCGTAAGCCCTTCGAAGCCTACGCCAAAGCCCCTCATTACACCACTGCCAAAACCCCGACATCGTATCGGGATCCCCCCGTGGCGGCGCCAGTGATCACTCCATCCCCCCGACCACAGCAACAACATCGACAACGGCAAAGGGACGATTCAGCCCATTCCTTCCGCAGGGCTGTCCATGATGCCATTGACAACGTGCCCTCACCTCCGCAAGTTCATGGATATGGCTCAAGGGTGCCGTCACCGGCGCCGTCGCCAACCTACTTGAGCCACGGCAGCACACTCGAGCAGAATTCGTCGCCACCGCCGCCGCCGCCTCCACATCGCCACCAGGGTCTTGCATCGACTGACCTGCCAATGCACGCTACCAATGTTCCCTTCCGGCCACATTCCCCTGCTGAGGTGGCTAGGTATGAGGATGGCGCTTCTCCCATCCATTATCAACACACACCTCTGCAATCAAACCCCCATGCTTCGCGCCATGGTAGACACTATCAACCTGAACTTGACGGAAGACTCACCCCGAGAGGTCGATCGCCGGCACCAAACTCGTCGGATGAGCTTCATATGACGCCATCACCATTGCGCGAGGCTATGGACGGTGTCATGGAGCAGCTCGACCAGCTGGATGGGCTCAGCAGCACGTATGATGCCCAGAGACAGCAGGAGCAGGATTCGAACGAGGGGCACGGGCTCCGCGGCCCCTGGACAAGTGAAAGATTCAGCTCAGTAGCGCAAAGGTCGAAACGCAGGGACATGGATCGTGCTAGGCCCATGACCGCTACTGGTTTACCTCAGCACGATGAGGGCTATGAGACCTGGAGCGGTGAATCGTCACAAGAGCCGTCTTGTCATAATGGAGATCGAGATAAGAAGCAGGAGATGCCGGGACTTAGCAACTACGTTGAGCGGATGGAGGCAAGACTTCACAGCATGCACCAGCACAATGCCGACATCACAATAGCGTCTGATATTGACCTGGACGCAGACAATGAGTTTCCTCCTCCGCCACCTCCAAAGGGACCACCTGATTCGAGACCTCGATCTTCCGTTGGCCGTCTGGCTCAGCCGAGGCAATTGAGGACTCAGAAGTCCGCGTATGAAATCGGCAGGACCAGCGTTGAAAACGGCACAATGAAAAGGACTTTGACAACTCGGACAAACACGACCAACGCGTCCTCTGGCTACCAAAGTCATACGAGCTCTTCGACTCAAAGCAGCGGTCGGACACTATGGAGTGGCGCTTCGGCCAGTGGTTTCAGTTCTACGAGCGCTGGTAGCATGGCGCGTAAACACGTGCGTACCCAAAGTGCTATAGACACTCGCGAGGCTGTCTTTGATCGCCCAGACTCGCCTTTCACAGGCGTGACCTACCATAGCAGTCATGCTAGCGACGCAAATGTGGCGTTGCGCCAGCATGGTCTGGGAGATGAATTGACCGGAGGCTTGGGCGGACTTGTACAGCCCAAAGCACCGAAGCGAAACATCTTCAAGAAGATATTCGAATCCGCCAAGACAGGCGTTGCCAGCAACAGAGGAAGCCTTGCTGCTGGGTCAATAGCCGGGGGCGGCTCCATCCGCGCGTCGCCTTTCAATCGTCCTCGACCGTTTGCTTCCTCGCCAGCCATACGCTCTCAGGTACTGACAAATAAACGTATCGAATACGGATCCGACGCTGCTCGCGAAATGGGGCTCCCTACCAGCAGTAGTGTTGATTGGGTCCAGGTCCGGCGCGATGTCAACAGATCCAATTCTCTCAGCAAAGCAGAGAAAACCGAGCGTCAAGATCGCTGCCAGACGCTCGAGCAACCCGCCCTCAATCCAGTGGACGAGCTGTACGAGGGAATCGAAGGGGACGAAGGCGCAGACGGGACGCCAATCACGAACTCTCTGAATTATCAATCCATCAATCTGAGTCAGGTGGACAAGAACTCCCGATTTGTTGGAGACTTGCCACCTATGACGACAGCAATTCAACTGGCCACGAACTACATTTGCCGCCCATACAGGAGCGATGTTCAACGATTGCGCGCTATCTTCACCTGGGTCGCAGAGAAAATATGCTGGGAAGAGGACTTCGAGGGCGCAGTGGACACCCGCCGCGTCGTCCAAACCAAAAGAGCATGTGCTGAGGAATACGCCGTGCTTGTTATGGAAATGTGTGTCGCCGTTGGACTCGAATGTGAAGTTGTGAGGGGCTATCTCAAGGCACCAGGTGATGTATTCGACCTGCAGATGATGCCACGCTCGAACCACTGGTGGAATGCCGTCATCATTGATGACGAGTGGAGGATAATTGACTGCTGTTTGGCCAGTCCTTCGAATCCTAAACGAGGTCTGTACTCGAGCATCAATCATCCGACAGCAGACTCCTGGTGGTTCCTTGCTCGTCCCACAGAAGCTTGCTGGACCCATGTACCAGAGCACCATGACCAGCAACATATTGTGCCACCTGTGGCCCATGAGATCTTGCTCAATCTCCCCTGCACGTGTCCGGCCTTTTTCCGAAACGAGATCGAAATGGTGGACTACAACACAGCCGTCACCAGGATCGAAGACCTCGAAATGGTCCACATCAAATTCAATGTGCCGCCGGACGTTGAAGTCGCGGCCGAGGTGGAAGCTCGTGCATATACTCGAGACATCGACGGCGATGTCTTCGAAAGCGGTGACGTGATCAAGAAGAGAGCCTTGGCCCAGGCAGAGTGGCACAATGGGGTGAAGCGCTACACTGTCAAGGCACTTCTTCCCGGGGACGAGGGCCAGGGCACGCTGAAGATATACGCAGGCAAACGTGGATTGATGCACAGCATCAAGGATGTCCCTCACCCTATCGCGTTTGCCTTGCCCATTGTCCACACGGGAGAGAATCCGGCTTACGAATTTGTTACGCGACATCCCACGCCGCACGCTCAGCGGCACGACATTTACGTAGTGCAGCCACAATGTCAACGACTGGCTCTCAACAACACCTTTGTCTTTGCCATCAGACAGCACCCGAGTTCATGGACCAATGGTGTCATATCGGCCCTGACTCCCTCTTCAAACCCTGGCCGGACGAGTCCCAACCCTTTCGTCAGGCCGAGTTCAGCGATGAGCTTGAATGCATCAAGCATCAGCGGCTCTGCCCCAAGCTCGGCAAGTGGAATGGTAGCGGGAAAGAAGCCGGCCAAGCTAGCCATCCAAACGCCAGGCGGTAAGATCCTCCGGCTTATGAGAAAAGAGGACCGCAAAGGCATCGCCGTCGGCGGCAAAGGATCATCGAGCGAAGAGGATGTCAGCGACGGCGGCACATGGGAAACTATCATCAAATGCTCTGAGAAGGGCGTTTGGCGAGGCCTGGTCTTGGCTGATCGTACAGCAAGATGGTGCGTCTTTGCCGAATGGATTTGCGTTGGCTCGTGACGACAGAGCCGTTTGTCGAGTCGGTGGTTCGTGAATGATGCGAGAAAGGCCGACAGGAAGGAGGGATCGGACTACTCTCGGCAGCAGAATGGCGTGCATCACTTGGACGAGGGCGTTGGGAACATGGCGCTTTGCTTGCTTTGACGCTTGCTTGGCTCTATCTTTGATCACGCATGGATTCTTCATCTAACTCGCTCTGTGTCATTGAGTAGACCTCTTGTTTCCTGTTTCTTCTTTGGAAGTGGATGCGGCATGGAGCGGGGGTGACAACGATGCTTAGATGGACATGAGGGGCACTTTTTGCATGGCGAATGGCGCGTGGGTTTATGTCATCCTGATGTTGAAATCAAGTGTGAGCAAATGTATGCATTCATTCTTGATGCAAAGAGGTCGTGACACAGTGTAGCCTCAAAGTCGGAGACGAGGCAGAGAGTTCTGTTTGCCTTTGCGCGAGCGCGAGGCTGCTTGGCCCCCTGCATCGTTGTCAAAAAGGAGGGGAGGTGTGACCGACCCAGTCGCGGGTTCCATCCATGTGTGGCCACCCCTACCGTTTTTGAGCGCCAGTGATGCAGCTAAACCCTGTCGGGAATGGGGCCAAAGTCCAATCTCGAATCCACGAGCCGTGAACCCCAGGCCCAACGTCGTCGTTGCATACTCGCTGCATACCTAGGTTATCACGACGCAGCTTTTTCGCGCGGGCGCCATCCGAAACGAACGAGAACTTCATCCGTCATTCTGCCAGAATCTACCGGCTTCATTTGGGGAGGAAATCTCGGCTCCTCCGCGCGCTCGCATCGACGTTCCCAATCGCCCCAGCTCGAGGTTAGGCTCGACGACGAGCTCGACTCCTCCAACGGAAATGAGCGAGTCAAGCCTACCGTGATCATTCGAGCTCGCGCCGTCGAACGCTTGACGCTCAGCGACTTGCGAAGCCCACATCCAGAGTCCTCGCTGTTCGTTCCACGAGTGTCACCGAGTGTCATCTGTTTCACGAGAGATCTTACCTTCCTCTTGCCTGTGACATTTTCGTCCCGACCTCCGCCTCTTCGCCGGCGAGCCAGCCGACTAGACTCTTTACCTCATCATAATAGTCACTGTCCCGCACGTGTTTACGTATCGAGTCTGATGCAGAAGCGACGGATATGACATACCGAGGCTCTTTGCCTTCGGGGCAGCCAGGCTTTCCAGGACAGCCGCCGCCGGTGCCGCAGCAGCAGCAACAGCAGCAGCCACAGCAGGGTGACCATCAAGCGTATGGCGGTCAGTTTGTCTACCACCCATCAGGCCAATTTCAATCGCGTCAGCAACTGCAGCAGCAGCAGCAGGAACTGTACACGAATGGCGCTGCCGATCAGTTCTACGGACAGCCACAATTTCAGCCGCAGCCGCAACATCACCAGCAAAGCCATGACTTCCAACAAGACGAACAATATCTGGCAAGACGACAGGAGTTCATGCGAATGCAGATGGCCCAACGACAACAACAGCAGCAGCAACAACATGACCAGCTCATACAACGACAACAAAGGCACCAACAACAGCATCAGCCGACAGGGCCCTTTGTGAGCGGAGGTGGCGGAATGGCTTCGCCCAGCTTTGATCAGTACTCACATCAGCAGCAACAAGGACAAGTTCACCAGCAACCCCTATGGTCCCAACCTCAAACCTTACCTTCGCCTCAGCAGCAGTATCATGGACATACATCGCCAAGACAGAACTTTCTGCCATCACAGCAGCAACAGGCGCAGCATCAGCAGCAACAATCACCGCAGGTTCAGCACATGATACTCATGCAGCAGCAGCAGCAGCAGCAGCAGCAGCAGCAGCCTCAACAGCAAATGTCAGATCAGATGCTGCATAGGATGTACCAACAACAACATGCGGTGCAGCAACATATGAGATCCCCTCAAATCCACCAGCAACCATCACCGCAGCCAAGAGCATCACCGTTGATGGCGTCACAGATGCAAAGAAACCATTCAGTGCAAAGCCAAACGAGCCAGCAGACCGCTCAATCGCCAATACAGCAGCAACTTCACCAACAGTTCCACTCCCCAACACCACCACATACTTTTCAGCAGATACAGGGCCAACTGCATTCGCCGAGATCGCCACATCAACCACAACAACGCCACCATCATCCCACCCCCCCTCGCCTAGTGCATCCTCAACTTCCTCCATCAATGATCCCAGGGCAGACACAAGGGTCAATCACGAGACTTCAACAACAGCCCATCATAGCCAACGAGCCGAGACCAGATCCACAGCCGATACTTGAACCAGAGCCTGAACCAGACCTGGAGCCAGAGCCGGATCTGGGACCGGAAGCAGAGCCAGCTCCAGAGCCAGCTCCAGAGCCGGAGGCAGAGCCAGAATCGGAGCCAGGATCAGAGCCAGAATCAGAGCCGGAGTCGGAAATCCAACAAGAACCGAAGCTACAGATCGACATCCCGGAGCCATCCCCTTTACCCCCCCCTCCGACCCAAGAGCCCATCAATTTTGTAAATCCGCTCGACATTTTTAACGCCCCTCCCCCGCCGCTGTTGCCTACACTCCGAATGAGTGATTTGGATGAAAGGGGCGAAGTGAAAATCACGCCAGAGCCCATGGGAGAGCTGACGAGCATCAACCCAGCAGATTTGACTTTGGGTATGAAAGCGCCCATACTTGATGATGTCAAAGCGTTTCAGAGCAAGATGGAGGAACGAGTAGAACACGAAGATAGAGAAGCAGTCAAGTCCGAAATCCAACAGGAAGCGACAAGTACAGTAAAGACGGAGTCAAGACAAAAGCTCAAGTACGAAACAAAGGTTGAACCTGGGCGGTTCAAATCGAGTCCGCACTCCTCCGTGACCAACTCGCCGGTTCTGTCGACAAAGTCTGGAATTGCCAAGCGGTCACCTGCATCGAAACCTCTTCGTGTGAGCACAATTCCAATGATGGTGGCGATTGCCGAGGAATGTCTAGACAAAGCACGCAACTCGGTGCATGATGTGGCTATGCATCTCGACGACGGAAGCGTTGACGAATATCAACGTCTGATCGCAACGAGCTTGACGTGCTTGGAAGCCGCCATGTCGAGCAGCAAGCTGGCACCGCGCGAGGAAGCTCGCTTGCGAATGCGATACGCCGCTATCTTGCAGGAGGAAACGGAAAACCTGATGGAGGCTGAGACAGCACTTGGAAAGGGCATCACACTATGTGACAAGGTGAGGAAAACGGCTTGTAACGTGCCGCGTAGGGCCGCAAGCGAGGGCGCTAACAAATTTGTTGGCAGCATCGCTTGATGGATCTCAAATACTGCATGCAGTATCTCATGCTCAAGGTGCTCTTTCAGCGGAACCACAAGGCGGCTCTGAAAGCTGTGGATGGACATATTTCTAATTGCGAAGCGTAAGAGGTGATCCAAAGGCGTCCCATTCCCCTTCGCCGCGCTGACTAGTCTCGCAGATTCAAACACATTCAGTGGTTCTACGCTTTCCGGCTGCTAAAGTGTACATTCTACATGACAGTGGGCAGCGCGTCGGATGGCCCTGCACTAGAGAACATTCGAGCCGTGCAGAATTTGGCCAACATGAGAGGCGACACGGCTATGACGGTATATGCATCCGTCTTGGAAGGCCTGACGCTTCTCAAGACGTCCAAGGATAGCAATATCGAGCGCGTCAATTCATGCATTGCGCAGGCGGCCAAGCATCAATTTGAAGCCAGTGTCAAGATCTTGCAACTGGACCTTCTGGTGCTGATGCTAGACTTTGCTGCTAACTTGTACTACTCACGCCCGGAATCGGCCCAAAAGTTACGACTGTTGCAGCAGAGACTGGATGAATGCGAAGACTGGAACAACGTCAAGGCAGATTTCGAGATTCCTGTCAAGAGGCCGCCGTCCGGCGCCAAAACTGTCAGCGAGGAAACGTCTGCCATCATCCGTCCCGGCGAAAGTGGTAGGGGGGTCGACTTTGTGGTGGTGACCTTCATGACCAAGATTGAGCTAAGATCACTGGTGTACGTGTGCTTCTCCCTCTCTCACCTCTCCTCTCCTCTTCTTTCAATCAAAATCACGAAATGCTACTCCTTCTTCCTCAGAAGGTGCTGGTCCCTCCTGAAAACATCCCTTTTTTTTTACCCCAGCTCTCCTTCCGTATCTTTAACTTTGTCTCGTGAGACTGACGATCGCTTGTCCAGGTTTACACTCAGCGGCCTAGCACACGTTCACAAACCGTCCTCGCAAGGTCGGCGATCTGCTGAGCTTTGGCTTGAAGGCATTCAGATTCTAGACACATGTAAGTTTACTACCTCTATGTACATCAGGCAAGTCTCAATACATTGGCCCAAGGGGGTAAGCTCACAGTAATGGTACACAGGGGATACTTCGACTGCTGGGATTTCTTACGGTCCGCCTGTGGCCTTGTCAACAGCAGTGCGACAACGGTCGTGGCGAAGCGATGCGAAAGCATATCTGTGCGTGTTACTCGGTCTCCTGGCTGCCAGTCACTGTCAATGGCACAAGGTCAAGGAGTTCATGTCGAAGCTCGACACTCTCATCACGCCTTCGACGCAGCCTATGATAGGGCTCTTGTCGAAGTATCTGCGAGGTGTCTTCTACCAAGGAACGGGCAATCTTCAGGGCGCGCTGGCCATCTTTCTCGATCGCTGCTTCATCATGCCCCAGACACCCGTTGGCGTCAGGGCCGGCCAGCGCGAGATTGCACTCCTCGCGGGGCTCAATCGACTCTGGATCATGCAACACCCCAGCTGCAGGAATGACCAGCAGACACAAGATCTGATGGAGCAAATGCAGCCGTTCTGTACGAATCATTGGAATGCCGACCTGCGCACGGCTTGGCACAACGTCGTCGGGGCGCTAGAAACCGATCCGCCGCAGCAGCTCAACCAACAGAAGCAGCACATACAAGCTGCTATGTCGGGATCCAAGGTGACGAACAATATCATGGGAGCGGCTGTGACTCTGTGCATAATGCGAAGCCGATTCTTCGAGAATGTTATTGGTGAGCAGGCGCTGAAAAGCGCCCGGGCAGCGTCTAAGCAGGCGCAGCGCAGCGGGAATGTGCTCTGGCAAAGCGTCGCAGACGGCATGCTCGCGCAATCCTATGAGGTCCAGGGACAGCGGGACGAGTCAAGCCAGGAATGGGACAAGGCCACCAGGGAGGCTCGAGACGCATTTTCTGGTGTTGGGTGAAGACAGTGAAGTTGATAAAGGAGACGAATCCCTTGACTTTGTGAATTTTCTTTTTTGGGGGGTCTATCTCGACCCTCGTTTGTTTTCTTGTCCCTGTACAAAGACAAAAGTCGTCGCATGGCGACCCCTTGTGAAAATTCATACATACACAGACACACACACACAGAGAGAGAGAGAGAGAGAGAGAGAGCGAGCGGGAAGAGGCAGAGATGGAGTGTGTGCCCTCGAGTGTCGGAGGAAAGCAAGGCGTTCATTTTCGGGTATGACCATTCAACAATGTCGTTGCTATGGGAGATACATGGGATCTCCCATATGCTTGTTCCAGATTTGGGGTCGTCGGCATGGCAAAAGAGCAAACACTTGCACGATCGAACTCGTTTACTGTCAATGAAAGATACCTACCTCGTTTCGTGATGGCGGCCGAAGCTGAGGCCGTGCATCTTTTTACACGGGGGCACATTGCCTCTGATATCATTTTCGAGTTGCTTTGAGTGGAGTGAAGCGAATGCTCTCGCTGACGGTGTGATTGTTCGAAGTGAAACATGTTTTGGCAGGCCTCCAGGCGATGGTACTGTGAGTCCAACATCAGGTTATATGAAGTAAGATACGTTGTGCCTACTCGTTTGAGTTGGCTGGCATTCACCAAAACAAGTTTTGCTATGTGACATTGGTTGGCATAACGTCCAATCTGAAGACCCGATTTCCCAATCTACCGATAGAGTGTACAGTAAGGCAACGCCAGCCATGCAATGGAAAAGAGAACCGATAAACGCCCGCTTGCCTTGACAACGTGATGGACCGTTCGAGGTGTCATCTCCTCGCGAAGCCGGGGGGGGGCTGAAACGCAGGCGGAGCCATGAAGCCCGGCGGAGGGGGCGGTGCTGCAGCGAAGCCGGGAGGCGGCGCACTGGGATAGCCAGGCGGGGGGGGATTCGGTGAGCCTGAGGGCGGACGGAAGGCGGCCGGGTGGAAGTCGGCCGGGTTGGTGTAAGACTGGCTTTGGGGCGGTGGACGGGCGGGCAGTCCTGATGCCGGGGGAGGAGGGAGAGGGACGGCGTTGGAGCCCCTCGCGGCGGCGTAGGGGGGGATAGCGGCGCGAGGAGGAGGAGGAGGAGCTGCGTTGGCGGCGGCGGCCGGATGAGGAGAGAAGCCGGTCGGGGGCACGACGGGGGGAGCGCGGTCGACGGCCGGCGGGGGCTGGACATTGTTCTGCTGGTTGACGAAACTGGGGAGGCCCTGCGTCTCAGGCACGATGTTGCGCTGCTTGGCCTGCTTGGCCAGTTCGCGCTCGGCCTCGTCCCCGTGTCGGTCGCCGCGTCCATCCTTCTTGAAGGCATACTGCACGTTGATCTCCTTGCTCAGCATGTACTGCCCGTCGAGGTTGGCGAGGGCGGCATCACTGCTCTCGAAATCGGCGTAGCTGACGAAGCCGAAGCCCTTGCTGGAGCCGCCATCGTCGCGCGCCACCTTGGGCAGGCTGACGAGGGGGCCAAAACGCGAAAAGGTGTCGTACAGCAGCTTCTCGTCGACCATGGCGTCGAGGTTGCCGATGAAGAGCTCGGCGCCGATGTCGGCGCCCTTTTGCTTGTCTGCCGAGGCCTTGTTGACGCGCAGGGACTTGCCGAAGAGCTTGACACCGTTGATGACGTTGGCGGCGTATTCGGCGTCGCTGGGCGTGCGGAACTCGACGAAGCCAAAGCCCTGGTGGCTCTGCGTCACTCTGTCGCGGGGCATGTGGATGTTGTGGATGGGGCCCATCTGCAGCATGATCTCGTAGACGGTTGATGGCGTGGCGCGCTCGTCAATGTTGCCGATGTAGATGGTGGCTTCTTTGTCTTGCTCCCTGGTTTTTGGGGTTTTTCGAAGATTAGCTTGGTTAACTGTTGAGTTTGCTATAGAAGGTGGGGGGGGGGGGGGGGAGGGGGGG
>JARJUA010000228.1:0-45871 GCA_030787035.1 Aschersonia sp. MBC 877
CCAGGGGGACCATGGGAAACTCACGTTGTAGAAGATGGCGAGGGGGGCTACGACGGCGTTGACGAGGTAGACGCCGGCGAGGAGACCTGATTTGTTGGAGGCAGGGAGGAAGGACATGAGGGCGCCGCCGATGATGCTGACGACGGTTAGTGTTCTGCGCGCGCTTTTGCAGCGGGTGTGTGAGGTGGTGAACTTACGCAGGGATGATGCAGACCAGGATCCAGGCCCAGCGATGTGATTGCTTGCGAATGCCGTAGCCGACGAGCAGGGTGAAGAAGATGCTGACGACGCCCGAGGGCATGTTCATGAGCGCGGCCTTTTTGGGTAGCCAGTCGGCGGGCTCGTCGGACAGGGTGTTCTTGATGATGGTGGCCGAGTAAGTGGTGACGACGCCGCTTGACACGGAGAGCAGGACGACGGAGACGAGCAGCAGGTAGATCTGGGGGTCTAGCAGGGCCTCGATGATCTCGGCGAAGCGGAACTTGCGACTCTGAATGCCCGTCTGGTTGACGCTCACGTGCTTAAGGAGAGCTACCTTTTCCGTATCGGACAGCCACCTGGCCTTCATGGGGGTGTCAGGAATGAACAAGAAGGTGCAGATTCCGAACACGACTGTCAGACAGCCGAGCACGACGAACATGGTGCGCCAGCCAGCCAGTGCTGCACCGGGTGTCATGTGCTGGAAGGCGAAGGAGACGAGGCCACCGAGGATCTGGCCGAGACCTAGGCCCAAATACCAGAAGGAGAAGCGGGGAGCCTGCTCGGACTTGGTATACCATTGACTGCTGATGAGCATCAATGACGGTGCAATTGTTGCCTCAAAGATGCCGAGAAAGACGCGCGAGACGAGCAAGCTCTGGTAGTCGTGGGCCGCGGCGCCGCAGGCAGTGGCGATGCCCCAGAGAGTGACATTTGCGCCGAGCCATTTAGCAGCAGGGAAGACTTGAAGGAAGTAGGCTGGTGATGTCGATTTAGCAGCTGGAGGCAGGCATGTGCCTTTTACATGTGTACTTACTGTTGGGTATCTCGAAGCAAAGCAGACCAACAAAAAGGAATGTGGCGACGTTGGAGAAGTCATTGCCGGTGAGCTTGAGGTCCTTGTTGATGCCCATGACGGCGGCGTACTGGCATTGAGGCCATGTCAGCAAAGCGGGCGCGAGGCATGTTACGGTCCTCGTCAGGGACGGTAAGTATACTCACGTTGAGGATGACCTTGTCGAGGAACTGCATGGTGTAGCATAAGAACATGAGGGGGACAATGTGCCAGTCAATCTTGCGACGTAGAGACTTCAGGTCGACAGCTTCGACACCGGAAGCATGGCGATGGGTATTGAGGAATGTCCACGCGGCGTCCACATTGGTGACGCCGGCGGTGGCCGGGAGAAAGACCGGGCTGCTGCTGGTGGTGTTGATGTTGTCGCTCGAAGTGGTAGAGCCGGCATGGCGAATGCTCGTGGTGCCGGCCTTTTCGTCAACGTGGGAAGAAGCCATGATGCGCCGATGATGCAAGTTTTTGCGCGTCCGAGGCAGAGAAGAAGGAACTGGATTTGAGCAAGCACGGACGGCGCCGCACGACGAAATTGTCAATGTCGCCGTCACGGGTGAGACACGCAGCAAACACCGTCACAAGAGGCGATGTGGATGAGACGCTCTCGATCCAAGACTGGGCGTGGAAAGGGGGGATGCGGCGGGAGAACAGTTCAATCACACGGCGATGACGGGTGTGCGTGTTATTTAAGTGACAAATGACATCCAACCATGAGGAAGGCTGAGCGAAAACATGAGAGCGGGCGTGGCAATGGAATGGAATGGGCGAGTGTCTGAACTTAAAAGGCTCGATTCCCGTGCGTCTGGCACTCCCCGCGCCGGGCGGACGGACGGAGGAGGAGGAGCACAGCTCTGACTTGGCCGGGCTGGGTCAAGCCAGACGAGCTAGAGCGAGACGTCGTCGACACGACAGATGGAAGCGGGCCAGCAGTCTCCATGGTCAAAGAAACAGACTTCGCTCGACGATGAGATTTGATCTGAAGGCGCCTTGGGCCCTCCAGCTTGGCTTCATCCGTCAACCGGCCGCCGTCGCACGGGCCAAGTCCCCTCAATCCCTCCCTGCCAAGGCCTCGGCGCTAAACCCGTCTGGACCTTCGAATCCGCCACCGATGGACCCTTTCTTGCCGCTGCTGGTGAGGCTGGGCTGGTCTCGGGGAGGGATATGATGGATGTGCATCAAATATTGGTCAAGGGGGCCCATGGATGTGATCCAGATTTTCCCGGCCATGCGGACACGCGCACACTGGAAGCAGTCGTGGAAAGACCATTGTCGCCGAAAAGCAATCATGGACCGGATGCCAGGGTGCCTGACGTGGCAGCGGCGACGAGACGCGCGCCATGGCAAGTGGTGGTTGCAGCCCGAATTGACAGTTCGATAGACGCATGCGAGGGGTTTCTTGGATCGGGGGGAAATGCAGAAGCAAACACCGGGTCCGACAACCACCACACATCCAAAAGGGGTTCTTTGAAGGGAAATAAAATAAAAGAAAAACAAAGAGAGGGAATCCAGGAAGAAGCATGCACACAGACAGCCAACCGGCTGGTCCACTTCTGCCCTCGACAACCAACAATCGGGGCAAGTGCACCTCTCTCATGGTTCTTGCCAGTCTAGCATGGCAGCCTGGCGTCACAGTACCTCGCCAAAAATCAGGCGCGGCGCAGGAAAGAAGGAAAAAAACAAGGCTCCGAAAAGAACAATCGCCATGTTTCAAGAGCCCTGCCAACGACTTTTCTTATTGTTGACCCCATCAAGAGGAAGCAGTCCGACGGCTTTCATGACAAGGAAGCCGGACATATCAAAAGAATAATGTACTGTGCAGCCAAGTTGTCATGACATCACCATCAACCCCCATCCTCGCCATCCTCGCAACACACGAAGCGTCAACCAACATGAAAAATGGTGAATTTCCCGTCCACACCCTCGCCGCCGAGACTTGGTTGTGGGAACGACCGTTGCGTCCGGAGCACGAAAGTACACCCTGCAGCTGGCCAAACGAACTACCAGAGAAAGAAGGCTTCGGAGAGGCGCCGGCCACACGATCCGACGGCGGCACCGTCAACGGCCGTAATGCACGCCGACACACCATGTATAGCTCGACGTCAATCTTTCCTTGCACCAAAAACGTGCCAAGACAGGTTGCACGGGACACATGGTTCCTGGTGGTGCGCATCACGAACCATCCTTTTGTCTGAGATTGGCAGTCCCCACAAGCCACGAGATGGGAATGCTTGCCCCTCGGAAAATCCGCCTCGTCGAACCACGGCCGGTCATTTTCGCCATGACCAGATAGGGACACTTGCATTCGGAGCATGTCGTACGTTGTCTCCGGCCTCATTATGCCGCTATCCAGTAGGCCGCGCGTGGTAAAGCTTGCTCCGCTTCCAGCCGACTCCATCGAGAGATTGACAAGGAGAAATTGAGCTTCTTGTCCCATTGGCTCTACAGCGCGCCTTGTGTGTTGTGCGCACTCTTCGCTTCATCTCGAGGTCTTCTTGTAGCCGATCCAGAGAGTCACACACTTGCCTGGTTATGAATTTAGGTATCACATTGTCGTCGGCACGTGTAATACACGGCAGTCGGCCTCTGCTTGCAGCCTGACAAGCCTTTCGAGGACAAATGTGATGGAATCAAATTCAGGACGGGCCGCAAGGCACACCCTGCACGTCACTCATAATGCGACATGAAAGAATCACGAGTCTAGGGCTTCGGTTACCGACAGTCTGTCTAATATGCCCTCGGCCCAGATGATGCTGTTGCCAAGTCGTGCTTGATTTAACCAGACATGGCAGCACTGGGGACTGGGGGAGAGGACGGAGCCATGACCACTGGCCTTTCGTATTCTGGATCATATTCTGAATGGTCCATCGACGGTGTGCGGTGCCTCATCTCGGAAATCGAATGACCGTCCACGCAAACTCAGCATCGTTACTATACGCACAGGTGAAAGGCAACATGTTCCACACAGCTGCCTCGCCCAGGTTCCCATGTGCAGACTAGACTTCGGTGTAAACAGGACCGTACTTGAACTTTCCCATCCTCACCATCTTGCGTTGTTCAGCAATTAGCCTGCGGTTTAGACAAGAGTATGGAGGTTCCTGAAGATGTCACGGGTCCAGCATATTCTATCAGGAATGGTCTCGTTCTCGTGCTCGTCCTTGTCGAGGAAGTGCGCGCGACTTTCGTCGTGCTAGCGTCTTCAGTCATGCCATTCTCGAAGAGTCGAGGCGGACCTCGAATGAAAAGGCAGCAGAATATGGCTGCGCGGACCAAAATGGCAAATAGGAGGCAAAGGCGGCCAGGCCATCGATGTCGTCCCAAATTTGCATCGCGGAAGATCGTGACCCAATCCTTCCAGCCTTGAGATGATACGGCATCTATTGGACGGCTCGGCTTCGTCTTAATGGGTTGGCAATTGGAAAGCAACAACGCATCTTTGATCAAGCAGGCCCCCTTTGATCGCGATACGTAGAGAGTACCCCGTACTGGTTTTCATGATCAGACAACGGTCTCGGGCCACCATTGCAGCGATGCGAGCGTGCATCTGATCAACAGCAGCCGCGAGAACCACCCAGCCAGACTGTGTCTCTCCAACAGAGATGGGAAATTTGAGTCATGAGAGAAAATCGAATGTCACTGACCCTGAGCTTCGCAATCATCGCAGTCGATTTTTGGCTCACGGCAGCCGGTGATGGTGTGCCACTATGTGACAACTGGGATCAACCAGAACACTCGGAGAGACCGTTCCGTGACGATTGTGCTTTACCGCGGTGCATTCGGGTGTGCCATCTGGTGACCAATTGCAAGGAGCCAGAGGTACGTAGCACAGCGTGGCGACCCGTAATCGATGCCCCCAGAGCTGAACTCACCGAAACGAAGACGCAGCGGCCGGCTTCATACACACGGCTGTGGCCACGAGGGGCCTGCACGGCAGCCTACATGGCCAACCATCTCACGGAGCACGCGGCTGGGCACATAGCGGAGATATACGTTCCCTCTGACCACGAGGCCTTCTGATTTGTCGTGGCATGGCGCTGTGGAAATGAACGAATGTGCGGTTAACACGGAAGTTATGGGAAGCCGCTTCTCTCGGAGCGACGAAAAAGATAGGCCACGCTACTCCGTAACGCGAAAGGAGGGGAGGGGGGCCTTTGGCTTGGTCTACTCAGTCGGCCCTGTGTGACGGCCAAGCCAAGCTAAAAAGAGCAGCTTGGCGTGTGTGGGATCCCGGGCATAACATGCGAATGGGCGAAAACGTGGAGAAAGGGCCAACTGGATACCACGTCAAAGAGAGGGTCGAACCACCGATCGCTGAGAGCAAATTCTGCGACGATATTGATCGATCAGTTTGACGAAGACGCGTTTCTCGTACGGAAACAAGCCTTTCAGAGACCCACCCGACTGGATTGAGAGGGGGCGAAGACGTCTCTCGAGGCATGAAGTCGCACGACGGGATGCTCCTTACCAGCAATAAGGTGAAGGAACATTAGCATGAGGCAGCCCCGGCACACCGTACAACCCATCACCGCACATCGACATCGGTCCCTGCCCATCTCATCCATTCACGAACGACGGGTTCTCCCTTGTCCTCCAGCAGCGCCGCGCCGGCCCAATGATATGGTCGACGACGCGGCGTGGCGTAAAGCCGACTTCTTCGTTCCCCACCATCCCAGTTGAAAGGAAAGAAAGCAACCAGGAAGAAAGGAAAGAAGAAAAAAAAAAAAAAAAGCGCCAACGGATCCGAGACTCCAGGAATCGTCTGGCCGCTAGGCTATCACGCCGTCCCGGTCTGGAGATCAAGGGTCTCGTCAGCCCACGGTGATGCTTTTTCCGGCATTGAGTTACAAGCAAGGATCCGATATACCAGGTGGCCGTAATGAAACCATTCAAGCGGCCACGCCCATGCTGCCTGAGCAATTGACGATGATATATAACAACGAAGGAGAAGGAAATCTCCCTGTCTAATCGTCGGGATATGAGAGGGCAAATAGAAACCAGGAACCGCACCGGGGTGGAGGACATTGTTCCCCGTCCATTCCTCGTCGACCACGTTTTTGGCCCTCTCCCTCCTGGGGAGATACGAGACAATGGCGGCAACGGCCTAAGCCATCACGCGTGACTTTTCCGTGTGTCCAGCATGGTCGCTTTCTTTTTGTTTCTTCTTGAAGCTCCGGGGCTGTATTGCTTTTGCGCGTGCCTAGCGCCTCCTATTTTTCGTAGTCACGAACCCTTGTCTGGCTCTGCTCGCGAATGTGTGCAGACTGACTGACCGACAGGCTTTTCGCCCTCTTGATCTTGACCGCTTGCTGTCGAGACCCGACTCTCGCGGGTGAAGTTGCTTTTCCCCCGCCCTTGGCAGGTGCGTGCGTTCAGACAAGGTTGCGTGGTCGTAGCCACATTCCTCGCCGCACCTCGTACACATTCATGCACGTAGAATCCGGCGCCACTGAGTGGACGACTTCAGGCGTCTTAACCGAGACCTGTCTCTGCGCGTACCCGGATGCAACGCTGAGGGGATTCCAGAGGTAATATTAGAACGCTTGGTTTTCCCCCGGGTGAAGGCTTGGTCAAATCTGTTCTATTTTCGCCTTCTAATTTCTTCCTTTGCATCTCGCTTTTGCATCGCCTTTCCTGATTACAAAGGGATATCCTCTGCCTTGTTGTCTCTTCGGCGTCAAACAAGAGCACATATTACGGGAAAAAGTGCTCTCCGGTATACTCACCATGGTCTGGGTCGTCAACGCAACTCCCGAGGTTGACGCCCAGTCGCAATGGGCGACCATTCTGGTTGTTTGTCTCGTCTTGTCCATCCTGTCAATAGCAACGGTATGCGCCCGTCTTTGGGTTCGGGGCAAAGGTCGTGGCCTCGGCGGAGATGATTACATGTCGGCGCTGTCCATGGTCTTCGCCCTCGTCTACTCGATCCTCTGCATCGTACAGACCAAGTTTGGTCTGGGCCTCCCGCTCAAGCTCCGGCCGGCTGAGGATGTCGGGGCTTACTCGCGCGTCAACTTTGCCGGTCGTCCCATCTATCAGATCGGCATCTGCTTCTTCAAAATTGCCTTGTTAATCAGCTACCTGCGACTCCTCCAGGGAACCGACCACAAGATCTATCGCATGACTGTCTGGGGCACCATGATCACCATCTTTCTGGCGCATCTGGGTTGCGCCCTGTCGCTCATCTTCGCCTGCACTCCGGTGGAAAAGTCGTGGAAGCCCTGGGTCCCGGGATCCTGTCTGCAGCCCGGCCCGTCATTCACAGGCTACGCCGTGGTCACCATTGTGTCGGACGTGGTGGTGGCGATTCTGCCAATTCCCGTGCTCGTGAAACTGAACGTGCGGCTCGAGAAGAAGCTGGGTCTCATTGGGATCTTCATGCTGGGTCTCTTCACCACAATCTGCTCCATCCTGCGCTATCTCCAGATTGACCGGATCCAGTATGGCGATGGCAACTCGACCATGCTCATCCTGTGGGGCGTCATTGAGTTTAATGTTGGCGTACGTTCCCACTATACAAGCCTCCGTGACGGTGATGGAACTAACATGACCTCTTCTTGGGCAGAATATGGTCTCCTCTCTTCCCTTCCTGGCACCAGTCTGCATGAGAAAGGCCAGAGACTACCGGTCCAAATACTCCGGGGGCTACAGGGGATCCAAGAGCGGCCAAAACAACAGTCGAGGCTTGCGTAATGGAGAGCGCTATAAGCTCAGCGACGTGAGCAACGACAAGGGCCTGTTTCACTCGACCGACAAGTCCCTCAGCGAAGAGAACATGCTGAGTGCAGCAGACAAGACAGACAACGGCACCATCATCAAGTCGGTCACGTACAGCGTGCGAGTTGACGACGGGACAAGCAGCGGCAGCAGAGGGACGCCTCGATTGAGAGAGCATGTCTGAAGCTGGGTTTGGGGGGGTTGTGTTTTTGTCTGAGCAACCCGGGGTACGTGATTGAATGAATGGGTCACGATGGGATGGATTGTTCGGTGGTTTGGTTTATTTCCCCCTTTGGCACGTCTCTCTGCCAATTACCTCGGGGGTTGTTACATTGTGCCCCTTCTTCCTCCCTCCCTCATTCTTCTCCTGTTTCTGTTTGGTGCCGAATAGAGATGCTCGACTGTGTCGCAGCATCACCCGGAAGGGACAGTCGTTGACCGACAAGCCAAGGACAGAAAAGTCTGCCAGCATGGACTGCGTCCGTTTGTACACACAACGGGGGAATCGTATATTAGCAGTACTCGTACTAGCCAGCCCGTTTGTTACACGTGCACAGACAGCGCTGAGCCGGCCCGCAGCGGGCGGGACATCCTCTCTCGCCGAGACCCCAGTCCAAAAACCACTTGACCTCTGGTGCTCCCTTGCCTGTCCTGTCGTGTTCCCGTGCTATCGGCGCCGCTGGCTGACCGCTCCCGCCTACCGCCGTCGCTCGTTGTGCAAGTATCCATAAGCACTCGTTTTCCTCCGTCATGTTTGCTGCAAGCACCCTTTTCGTGCCCGACAGTGAACCCCTATCTTGACGTGGCACTAGCTTACCAAGACGGTCGAATTGAAGTAATGTGTAAAGTCGGCTCAGCCACGATGCAGGCGAGGCCAACGTGCGTTACGAACGAGCGCTAAAGCCCCAGTTCGTTTACGTGGTCCAAGTTTGAACGAAATGAAGCTCGGCTTTGTTCCGAGAACTTGGGGACAAGAAGGACGAGACTGTGGTTCTGGAATGGCGGGTGTTCGCGTGGGTCTGTGCGGCCATCAATGGGATTCAATAAGGAGGGGGGGGTTGGGCAGCTAGGCTTCCATGAGTGTTGGGCGGCTTGGCTGCTATGAATGTTGGGTGGATTTGGGGACGCGGGTGGTGAATAACGCAGCTGCAGTACTATGACATTGGGACATTGGGAGGCACAAGGCACTTGGTTGAATGGGGGATTACGACGTGGTCGCTCGAATCATTCATTATGCCATGTCCTGCCCCGTGAACACCTTGATTTTCCCCCCGAGACCCCGATAAGTACATGAATGCCTGTTCGGTTTATCTGGTCTAGATCTTGGTGGCAGCCTCCAGAGCCTTTTGCTTCTTGATGATGCGCATCTGGGCCTTGGGGCCCATAATGCCGCCGCCCCATTGTTTTCGGCTCTGGTCGTGCTTCTCCATGAAACCCTCCTTGATGGCCGAGACGAGCTTGGAAAGCTCCGTCTTGTCTTCCGATCGCACCTCAGTGAGGGCCAGGACAGCAGCAGTCTGTGAAATAATGGTTAAATTGGGTAGATTTTTTTGGGGGGGAAGGGCATAAACCAGATGACATACCTTCTTATGGACGACGGTGCCGAGACGCGCCTTGCCCTTGACGATAGCGTACGGGACGCCCATCTTCTTGCAAAGTGAGGGCAGGAAAACAACCAACTCGATGGGGTCGACGTCGTTGGGAATGAGGACCAGAGCGGCTTTCTTGTTCTCGACGAGGCCGACGACGTGGTTCAGACCGTACTTGACGGCGTACGGCTTCTTGCTGACATCTTCCTTCTTCTTGCCTTCCTTGATGGCCGTGGCCTCTTTCAACAAACGCTCTTTCTTCTCGACCTTGGTCTCGGGTCGGTACTTGTTAAGGAGCTTGAAGGCCTGAGCGGCCGTGTTGCGATCAAGGACGTGCTGAAACTGAGCCAAAGCCGGAGGGACTTTCAGACGCATCTGGAGTATCTTCTTCTGGCGTTGAAGGCGGACATACTCGGGCCACTTAACCATGCGGGAGAGGTTACGCTTGGGCTGGATGTCCTGGCCAATACCAAAGTTGCGAGGGCGTCGCTCAAGAAGAGGGTTCTGGCAGCCAGCGTCAGCTTCAAATCTGAATACATTTTTTGCCTTGAGACTATTGTCTAAGTAGTCGATGGTCTTACGTACCTTGGGAGCCTTCTTTGAGCCAGCCTTCCCCTGAGGGAATGGGGCCGCGGCCACCTTCTTTCCAGTTTTGGGGGGCTGTCATTGAGAAAAAGAAGACATCAGCGAGTTGCTCGAGCCAAATAGTCTTCAATACACTCTAATGAGAAATGTAAGAGAAAAAAGAGGAGGAGGACATGATCAGCACTGCAGTGCATGGCCATGTCCACTCTCTTCTCTCCCTCAACAGATCTCCAGCCAAGTCTTCACCCGCGAGTCTTGCTCAAAGCCTCTCTGGAAGCAGACTCTTGATCGAACAGGCTGGGTGGAATTTTCCCACCATCGGCGGCGTTTCACGTTTGCGAACAAGGAAAAAGTCGTCGAAGCGATCCTGCCGCAGGTCGATGGGCGCCATACATTGAGAGGGCAAAAAGCAGGCTGTGGCGACAAGACCCTGTCCTAAAGCTAAGAACTTACCATTTTGTGTGTGGCGATGCGTGCTCAGTCGTGAAGAGCAGACGTCCTGGATGCCGAAAAAGTTGATACGGTCGGATGGGGAAAAGGTCGAGAGGTGATTTTTCGCAGTGGTGGGCAAAGATTAGGGCTTGCTGGATACGCCACACTTGGCATCCCCACACTGTGTCCGAGGCTGAGAATGTGGCCTGGCAGCCTCAGGTATCTCACGTGACCTGGGACAAGCCTTTCTCAGCCTGAGCCAATCATGCGTGAAGTGAGAACTAATCTTGAATGAAACGAAAAGTAGCGGGCCGGCGTGTTAGACATAAAATTTGCCAGTCAAACTATCACCAAAGCCGCAGTTGACGCCGGTCTCTGGAGCACCAGGGCTTTCCTCATTCCTCTCGGGTCTTGGTCCAAGTGAAGTCAACAAAATCATCAGCTTCTTTCCGGCTGATCATGCCGCCGGCAGTCTGTCTCCGCTGCGGCGGCCGGGCTGTTCTCAAGAGACCCAAGAACCACCACAAACTATGTAAAGCCTGTTTCCTGTCAGCCTTTGAGGACGAAGTGCATTACACAATCGTATCATCAAAGCTTTTTTTCCCTGGTGAAAAGGTGGCAATAGGGGCCTCGGGTGGAAAAGATTCGACAGTCCTCGCCTCCGTGATGAAAACTCTGAATGAGCGCCACGGATACGGGTTAGACTTGGTGCTGTTGAGTGTCGACGAAGGCATCAAGGGCTATCGAGACGACTCGTTGGAGACAGTAAAGCGGAATGCGTCTCAGTATGATATGCCCCTCAAGATTGTGGGCTACGATGAGCTCTACGGGTGGACCATGGACCAGGTTGTCGAGACAATTGGAAAAAAGGGCAACTGCACGTATTGCGGTGTCTTCAGGCGACAGGCTTTGGATCGCGGAGCAAAGATGCTGAATATCAGACACGTTGTTACCGGACACAATGCCGACGACGTGGCGGAAACTGTCTTGATGAACCTTTTGCGAGGCGACCTGCCCCGCCTATCACGCAGCACAAGCATAGTCACCGGCAGCGCTTCCAGCGAGGTTAAGAGAAGCAAGCCACTCAAGTATGCCTATGAAAAGGAAATCGTCATGTACGCTCACCACAAAAACTTGGATTACTTCAGCACAGAGTGCATTTACAGCCCCGAGGCATTCAGAGGGACTGCACGAACGCTCATCAAGAGTCTGGAAAAAGTACGGCCAAGCGCCATCTTGGATATCGTCAGAAGCGGAGAGGATATGGCACGTCTCACGCCTGACAAGGGTCAAGGCGCTTGCGCCTGCGACGAGGGCGAGGGCATGGGGGGCTGCGGTTCGGCTGACAGCAAGACGTCAGGAGGTGAATTGGCCCGAATGGAGAAGGAACTGCAGGAAGGCAGCCAGAGCTCAGACCTGGAAACTGAAATCGTCTCCAACAGGGTGAGCGGTAGCGAAGCATCCGTCAGCTTGCCAGTTCGAAATGCATCGCGGACCAAGGAGCGAGCAGCGGTTCCATTGCAAATTCTGGGTCGGTGTGTCAAGTGCGGATATATGTCCAGTCAAGCAGTGTGCCAGGCGTGCACTCTTTTGGAAACATTGAACAAGAATAGACCCGAGGTATCAATATGACGCAGAAGACGGCCAACTCGAAGAACTACCATCTTGCAATGCGCGCATGCTTGTCTTGGATTTTGTAGAGGAACCGCATTGATATGCGAACAACAATCTATCTTCCCGCCTGACTGGTTGGATGCACTGGTGAGTACACTCGAATAGGCCACAGGATTTATACACATTGCGATGTGGTGAGCAGTCGAACGAGATTTGTGACAATTCTAGGTGAACCTCTTTTCCAACTGCAGCAGGACGTCAGCCAAACATTCGTCCACATCGGATTTGCGAGATTATACCTTCCACCCATTGCTGAACTCGAACCCTAGCGGTGCTTCTGCTTTGTCGATTTGTCCTCGTAGGGTCCCCGTGAGTCTGCGATCGCGATCCATCACTACAAGTCCTTTGGTCAGTTTCGACGCTTCAAAACTGCGCTGGGTAGCCGCTCTGTATCATACTTTGCTAAAGTATTAGTTAGTTCTTGTAATATTGAGTTGACGAAAAGGCTGAGCGTTGGCGTTGGACATACCCTGTCCCACTGATCCAAAGAATAACGAGGTCGCTTGCCCTCGTTGCGCCATGTCTTGAAAACAGCAAGTCCGGTACCGGTAACGCCAAACATCTGATGGCCAATATTAGCAGGCAAACGTTTTGGTATCGATACGACGGTCATTGTACGCACACCAATCATGATGGCATACGGCAACAGGGTTTCGAAGGGGACCGGCATTTTGTCGTCGAGCCGTAACAACGAGGTCCGCAAATGTATGGGCCAATTCTGTGTTCAGTGCAACATCTGATGAACAAACACGGGAATATCGACCAACTTTGTCGGATTGTCGTTACTCAAGCAAGTCGTCTAATATATTCATGAAGCTCAATGGATGGCGCCCGGAAAGTATGCTCGACAGGTTAGAAGCCGATTGTTGCCTCAGGCGCTAAGGCTGGGTTTCCCTGCCGATAAGACGGGATTTTTGTCTGAAAAATAGACACTGTGCGAGCATGGAGTATCGTATGGAGGTCCGCGCACCTAAGCTATGTTACGGCGCACTGTACATGAACGCCTTTCGCGACTCCACGCAAGCTGTGTGTCAACACGCGGCTGACGGCTTCGCGACAGTTTGCGACAAAATTGCGAGAGGGAGAAGCAGAAGGCGATCTCTGACGGATGCAGGATCCATCTCTTGCAACCGGAGACGATTTCTTTCATTGAGCTCGTAGCTTCTAAGGAGACAACATAACCTTCCTTGTGCCTAGGTATGCGCGTCTGCACGAACATGCTCCTACCTCCCTCAGGCATCAAGACCATCCTTGTCACAGAGCTCTCCAAGACCGAAATGAGCCGACTCGAGACGGAACCACTCTTCATCTGCTCAAGGGTGCCGACATCATAATGACGACCGCGCAAATCATGGAAGAAGAGCTCCAGCAGAGCGTCCTGCTCTCGGAGGATGGCGTGTACGATACTGCTGAAAATGACGACCAAACAGCTACGATGCGATCGAGATTACAGGAAAACGTTGAAAATGGCGAGTCTCCGTGCGAGGATGAAGACTTGAGCGAGCATGATGCCTCTGGGGAGGAGCTGGACGATGAGGCCTCTCGGGAAGAAGATGCGCTGGATCAGCAAATAGTCGTTGGAATCACCCATGGCGGGAACGAGGAGTACGACGACGAAGACGACGACGACGACGACTTGGACGGCGAGGACGACCCGGAGGAGGGGGTAGGAGCGGTCAAGTTGAGGCCTTCGGATTCGGAAAACGAGGACATCGAAAGCGATGCTTCCGATCCAGGAAGTGCCGAGGAGGAAGATGAATCCAATGAGGATGATGAGGATGATGGCGAAGAAAGGGAGGAGGAAGCAGCATGGGAAGAAGGCGATGCTGGTGATGAAGATGGCGAGTCAGAGTCAGAGGAAGACGCCGACGATGTTGATGGGAGCGTTGACAGCGCTAGCTCAACATCACACACATCACATCGTCGAACCGGTAAATTGATGTCGCAGGACATCAGAGATGCAAGGAGTCGTGCAACAGAGGGCGACATGGACGTCGACGAACTGGGCCTCGACTCCTCGGCCACGGACACCTCAAGGCGGACCAGGAAACGCAAAGCGATATCTGCTGAGCCAGACGATGACGACGATGACGGCATCCCAGCAGCTCGGAGACGGAGGAGGAATCCGTCAAGTGACATGACAGAGGGCGGTGGCTCGGCTCGAGACAGCCGCTCTGCTGAACCACCGCGGGGCCCATCATCCAGGACCTCGCGACTCAAGACGACACGACCGCCGCCTGTTACTGTGGAGAAGAGATCGCGCACGTCTTTATTAATGAGAATAGAGGTTCGCCCAGGCAACCTAAAGGAGATCCTGTCGAGGAGAAAGCGGGATAGGCGGCGTGGCGGCGTTACCGGGGTTGCTGCTAGGCCCCAACCTGCTCGACCAACACCTGCGCGACCAACGCCTGCGCGTCCTCCTGCGGCTACAGTGCCGGCTCTGATTTCCACCATGCCCACGCCATTCACATCTGAGTCGTACTCGCAACCATTCTATTCGTTTTTCGACAAGGAGACGGATGAGATGAAGGGCAAGCCCTACGGCGGCATCTTGACCGAGGCCGAGGCAGATACGTCAAAGACACTGCCGACTCCTGAAGATCGCAAGAAGTTCGAACAGGCCAAGCAAAAGGCCGAGGACGAATGGAGAGCGCGGGTTTTGGCCATGCAAGCCGAGGCAGACTTGCCTATTCGCAAGCCGAAAAAGGCCAGCGACAACGCCAGCCAGATTGAATGCATCGAGTTTGGCGGATGGGAAATCGACACCTGGTACGCCGCTCCGTACCCGGCCGAGTACAGCCGGAACCGCGCGTTGTACATCTGTGAGTTCTGCCTCAAGTACATGAACTCGGATTACGTGGCTTGGCGACACAAGTTGAAGTGCGGCACGAAGCACCCGCCCGGTGACGAGATCTACCGGCATGAGTCCATCTCGATATTCGAGGTGGACGGACGCAAGCATCCCGTCTACTGCCAGAACCTTTGCCTGCTGGCCAAGCTATTTCTAGGGTCCAAAACCCTGTACTACGACGTGGAACCATTTTTATTCTACGTTCTCTGCGAGTTTGACGACAACGGCTATCACTTTGTAGGATACTTCTCCAAGGAGAAGCGGGCAAGCAGCCAGAACAATGTGTCGTGCATTCTGACACTGCCAATCCATCAGCGAAAGGGTTACGGAAACCTCCTCATCGACTTTTCCTATCTCCTCACGAAAGTCGAGAAGAAGACTGGGTCGCCTGAGAAACCACTGTCGGACATGGGACTGGTGTCGTATCGAAACTACTGGCGTCTGGAATTGTGCCGCTACTTCCTCGATCACATGGAGGCCGGTCGACATGTGAAAGAGGGCCTGAGTATCAAGAAAATTTCCGACGATACGGGCATGACGGCCGACGACGTCGTGTCGGCGCTAGAAGGACTGCGTGCCTTGGTGCGCGATCCACAGACACGGCTTTACGCGTTCCGCGTCGACACGGACTACTGCCGCCAATACGTTGCCAAGTGGGAGTCAAAGGGCTATTACAAGCTCAAGCCTTCAGCGCTTGCCTGGACGCCATATGTGATGGGCCGCAGCAACGTGGTGAACTTTGAACTCGGTCATGCCATCAACACCATCGCCCCGCGTGACGATGATGAGGCCAAAGTCCATAGCAGCGCGCCTGGAGCAGCATCTGATGGCGGCGCGCCCAAGTTGACGAATGGTGCAGTAGTGAGCGCCGACGTCGAAGTGAAGGCTGCGGACAACCCGCGCGATGGCAAACATGGCAGCGGCAGCGGCAGTAGCCATGACGGCAACGGCGGCGAGAAGATTGTCGAGGCGGTGAAGTCTATTGAAAAAGCCGTGTCTGAGGATAAAGAGAAGGCGACAGCAGAGGACGTGGCGATGGAAGACGTACCGCCACTCAACGAGGAGGCTGGCGAAGAGGTAGTCACAGCAGCGGTAGCAGTAGAAAAACAGGCAAAGGGAGAAGAAGCACGGCAAGGGGAAGAAGGAGATATGGCCTGGGCGTTGCCATACAACGATATACCCCCGGCACGATTCCAGGTGTTTCCTCCCCTTCCCGGATCTCGACGAGCCGATCGAGTCCGTTCCCATACCAGCCGAGCAACACCAGCACCAACAGTCAACAGCACCAACAATACCAACTCAACGGCGCGACCGCGGCCCAAACCCAAACGGCGTCCGAGCGGCAGCTCCAGCGTACGCCGGACAACAGCAAGTCGACCGCGGCCGAGTGGTTCTCGACGCAAATCCGGCGGCACAGGTCGAGGGCCCGGCCGATGGCCCAAGGGGACTAAGAAGTCTGACTATGGCAACGCCGACAGCGGGCCGGGACTTCCACCGGGCTGGAAGGAGAAGCAAGCGCGACATCAAGTAGAGACAGGCGGCACGGAGACGGCGCTGGGAGCAGCGGCAGCGACGGCAGGCGAAGAAGAACCGGCGCAAGACGAGGTCCGCGTCCTGGTTGGCGCCGCGTCGACAAGTCACGAGAAGAAGGTGGCCAATGGGGGGGGCGGCTCGGCGTCGACATCGGATAAGAGCGCAAATGGCGGTTCCAATGACGGTGTGGACGCCGAGGGCGAGGAGGACTGAGTCTGTTTCACTACCTTGTCAAAGCTTTTCATTAGGGTTGATGTTGAATACATGGAGCTGGCGCGGAAATTTCCCGTTGTTTTGATCTCTTTCTCATCCCCCCCCTGGCCGAGATATCCGAGTCTGAGCCTGTGTCTCTGAACAAGAGGGCCTTTGACGCGGCCGATGCTGCACCGCCTCTGGAGGAACAGAACGGTCCATCCATGGACTCCCCCAAAGCCAGCCATTATCATAAGAAAAAGGGGAATGATTGCCCACGCCGACTTATCACGGACAACAGCCAGCGTTTGAATCCCGTGAATCGATTCTCTGTTGCCAACCTCGCAACCTCGTAAAGTCATGAGCTGCACTGGTCTTCCAATTTTTGCCCTCACGCCCGCGCTTCCCAGAACCCCTTGCCGTAACTGACCACAATCTCGCTCCCCTTCCTCACCGGCTCATTGCCCACCCAAACGCCCATACACCGCTCTCCCCAGCCGTCGCACCATCCCTCGCCCAACACGGCGTTGGGCCGCGCCCTCACGCCCCTGTAGTCGTTGACGAAGCGGGCTTCGTTCCCCCCCGCGGCGGCGTCCACGGCCACGTCGCCCTCTTTGTCGAGCCACATGTCGTAGTTGCCGGGGGAGGGGCCGCCGTGCACGCACCCGAGGTACGGGAGGATGAAGGCGTGGGCTTTGAGGACGCGGGTGGCGAAGAGGCCGTGTTGGCCGTGTGCGGGGTGGTTGGGGTCGGTGATGGGTTGGATGCGGACGTGGCGGGGGGTAGAGGAGGCGGGCATGGGGACGGCCGAGGGCGGCTTGCTGGTGATGAGGACGAGTTGGGCGCGCGTGAGGTCTTTGTCGTGCAGGGGACGGGTGAGGTAGGGGAGGGAGGGGGGCCAGTTCTTGGGCTTGCTCATTGTCGTGGTCGAGTCGATTGCGTGGTTTGGTTTGGTTCGAGGCTGTGTGCGTCGGAGAGAGTGGGTTGGGCTGGGTTGAGCTCGCCGTTGGATGGGCATGGCAATGCATGGTCGCCAACTCACGGTATCGCGATACCTTTTTCAAAGACAACGCAGCAATACAGCCGTGTTTTGCTATCTACTTCGCTGCTAGTCTACGACATCTCGCGTCGCTTGCCTGCCTTCTGCTTTTTCCAATGCCTGGATCCCATCCCCCGCAACATTTTTGCCGCTTCTTCCTTTTCTTTGTCGTGGCCTCCATCTCACCGCACATCAGAGACAGAATTGCTCGCAGCCGGGAAAAAAAATATAATACAAACTTCGTAGTGTTGCACATGCTCGCGCACTTGGACGCACGTCCTTTCGTCCATCTCGTACATTCCTCCACCGATCCCTCCTTGCCGGTGTCAAGTAACATGAGAGGATGAGTTTCCTTCCATGCCATTCTGATGGCGATGCCATGTAGATATTCAATGCGATGCGACCTCTCTGAATCGTTCCATTCCAAGATCAATCGAGTATGCGAGCAGCCGGTCCTGCGTCAAAGGCAAGCTCAAGACCCGTGTCCTCAATGCCGCGTCCTTGGCGCAGGGAAAAGCAAAGTCAGTTTCATAATGTTTCTCTTTCTCCGCGGTACGACAAGCGCGCCCAACATACCTGTTTCTGCTTGGCCACCTTGACAATTTCCCTTGCCGTGTCGTCCGCCATGTCAGATACGGCAGCATATCGTAAAACCTCCGTCTCGCCTGTCACTTCGTCCATGACCTTCAAGCCCGCCAACAGCTTCTCCAACAGCTCCGGAGGAGCAGTCTCTCCCTTGGTCCGATGCTGCACCAAAGACAGAAAGTGGCCGTAAATCTCTCCGCCTTGGGACCAACCCGAGATCGTCTCCGCGCGACCTTGGAAGTGCGACAACAGGGACGATAATGTCGCGTAGTCCCGTTCGACAACGGCCTTCGGCGCGACCTGCTGTACGAGCACGCGATGCGCCTCGCCGAACTCTCCCGCGTAGACGAGGCAGTGCACCTCGGCCGACGCATCCTGTTTGACACTACGCATGTAGAGTGCGAGCGCTTCCCACAGCCACGATGCCGGAATCTGAAACTTTTCCGTCAGCACGGCGAAAGTCGATCCTGTCTCAGGACCAATCATGCCCGCGTGTCTGCATAGGTGCTCCTGGATGGCCCTCGTGCGAGCACTGGCATTACGAAGATGCAGCAGTACGAAGATAGCCTCCAGCCACTCGCCGGCCGTGGTCAGCTGCGCTGCATAGGCAATCGTCGCCGCATCCGCCTTCTCGTCGCCATTTTGACCGTATGTCACTCGGGGGCTGATGGAGCTCAGCGCTTGTCCGAGCTGCCAGGACAGTCGCATGTCGAGCGGCGACAGCTGAGAGTTCTCAGGCCGCAGTATCGCCTCAAGATCTGTATTTTCCGGGTCGGCGTAGAGTTGCAAGAGTCCCCACAACAAATCCTGTCGGCTCTCCTCGTCGGCGTCGTTCCACAGCGCCTTGAGTCCCTGCTCATGGTACCACGGTCGTGGCAACTCCTCCCTATCTTGCTTGATGTCGTCTTTGAACTGCAAGACCGCGAGGGCGGCGCTGTCCTGTTGAGCTGTGCCGTACCACAACCGTAGACCAAACGATTGTCTCCAGTCGAGACCAAATTTCTGAGAGATGAGGAACGACTCCATCCTGTCCTCAACGGGTACATTCTTCATGCCTTCGCAAACGCAGACGTTGCCAGCCAGAATCTCGTACATGGTGCGGATCGCTTCCGAAAACTCTGACAGCATCTTGGAGTCACGCCATGCCTGAAGCTGTTCTTTCATATCCTTCTTGGCCTCCTCGCTCGTCCCAATCAAGGAGACAAGGGTGCTCAGGCGGAAGTTGCCGCCGTCCAAAAGATATTTGCATGCCTCGGCGACGCGATGGCCTGCTAGACTCGCTACAGCCTTCTCCTCGGCAGATCCAGCGAGACCAATGTTAGTGGTCGAAGCTTGTTCGACTAGATCGGCCCAGAAGCTCGAGAGCTGTTGTTTTCTCGCCCAGTGCTCAGACGCGCCGGCATTCATGCCGGCTATGCTGTCGAATAAAATGTTGGCTAGCTCCCACGCGCGCTTCTCGTTGACGTGGGCGCCATCGCTCATGTCTTGGTGATGAAAGATGTCTCGCATGCTCGCCGCACACAACGACGCCATGGGCACGCCATCCACAGATTTGATCTCTGTCACCTTGTCTTGCGCGTGGAGAAACTTTTTCGAAGACTGTAGAATTGAATCAGACACCACTGTGCGAATAGATGGGGTGACAGAGGAGTCGTCGTGTGAGATCATACGAACCTGTGCGACAAGCTTGGCGAGTCGGACATCTTGCCTTTCAGTTCGAATTCCGGATCGCTGGAACTGCAGAATGTCCGAGTCGTCCGCCGCGTCATTACCCGACTCCGTTGATCCCAGTGATCTGGCTACGACGAGCACCTCTTTAGGTCCCCAGGTCGGCCGCGCTGCATCACGGAAACTCTTTTCCTCGCCCGAAATAGGCGGCAGTTTATCTTGACGTTCATAAGGCCACTAACGAGAGATGAAGAGGAACATTAGAACTTGATTCAATTTTGGTAGGTTACGTACACAAGCCATTGAGCCACACACAGGACTTCGTAGAAGAAAGCCCTAGGAAAGCAAGAATATGACAAGACAAGTAATGGACATGGCAATTCAACAAGACCGGACATAAAAGACACTGGATGTTAAAAGGATGTACCGACCTTAGGAAATCCTTTGACCGGCGTGGATTTATTAGTGATTTGTTGCGTCGGTTTTGGTCTCTCAAACAAGGAGTTCATCAGGTCGATGCTGGTTGCAAATCCACGTCCCTTATCCATGGCCATCTGCGTGCTCGTGGGACCATCGTCTCCAAGCAGCCCAGTTCCCCAGACGGCCGATTTGCGCAAGTCGTTTCCAGCAGGCACTTTGCCGTCACCCAATCTTTCAGCAGATGGCTTCGATGGTGACTCGTTCATTTCTCTCAGTAACTGGCGATCTCGCTTCATCGGGCTGACCGTTTTTCGGAGCATTTCCGTCCAATCGTCCCCGTCAGCGACTTCAAGGGTGACGGGACCGGCCAAGTCCTTGACAGCTCGCATTCGAGCTCTGAGAATGCCGCCAGGAGTACCGCGTCTGGTTTCCTGGTCAGTCTCCGACGAGACGTCGTCAAGCTCCGCGGCAAGATGCTGCCCGACCGAAGACCTCGTCAAGTCTTCGTCGTCGGACACTTCATGTCCGTCGCCCAGTCCAACGGCATAGTCATTGTCCAGTGAAAGTCTGACGTTGCCAGGCGCCGAACCCGCGGAGCTAAGCCCTAAAAAAGGCTCTTGGATGGCATCGTCATCGGCAAGCACAACGTCTTGGTCATCAAAAGCTCCGGGAACACCTTTGTTGTGTCTAGCGGCATGTGTCTCGTCTTCATGTGATGTAGACTCAACATGCACAGCTGTCGGAGTCTCAGACTGCCCAGTTGTGGTGGGCTTGGCGTGCTGCGGCACCTGTTCATCGTCTGACTCCTCGTCTGAGTCGTCAAGCCCGTAGGTCGTAAAATGTTCGACGCCGAAAGTCCAAACGCCAGTATCCTGATCGTAGCTCTCGAACGTGGTGTCGGGGATTCGTTTGAGCCTCGCCACGTGTTTGTTGAATCTTTTGGGGTCGCTCGTAATTCTCTTATCTCTGCCGCCACGGGGCCAAGATTGCTCGAGGGAGATTTGCGCAGGAACATTGAGTCCTTTTCCAACGGGAGGCTTCTTGGCCTGAACAGGATACACTGTGGCAGACCGAGGTTCGAGCTGGATGATGCCGCCGCACAAGTCGTCCAGCTCAATGTTGCTCACGTCGACGGGAACCTTGAACCTGATATAGCCGACATTTTCACGGCCTACCGTAAGGTTGTCCACACGCTGGCGCTGCATTCTGTTCATGCTCTGAAGCTCTTCCCTCGTCGGCTTCGTCCAGTACTCGCCAGGCGCGTTGTCGAAACCTAGGGATACCGCGGCCTCAGTAGGGGTGGAAGTTTCTTCCTCGTGGACGATGGCAAGTTCATTGCCCTTGACCTGTTCCATCTCTGGTGTACGCAATCCGTTAGCGCCATTAGAGGAGCCTCGTGCCTGACGAGGAGTCGATTCGTCGGGCTGCGACGTAGGAGTGCCATCGGGCGCGGGCAAGGCAGCCCGGACAGGAGCTTCATCTTCAACGTTAACAGTGCTCGTATCGAAGCTTACACGCTTAGACAACTTGCGAGGACCACCATTAGCATCTGCCTTGTCTTTTTGGGGCGTGGAGAAGAGATCACTGCGAATATCTCGGTTGATGACGAGCTTTTTGGACCCCGTGCTGCCATACCAGCGGGCGTTTGTGCTCGCGGAAAAGGCGCCAGGGGCGAGAATACTATCCTCGGCGTTAAAGCTGCGACGCAAGTTGCTTGCAGAAATGCTCTTGCTCAAGGAGCCGGCTGTGCTTGTACCAAGCAGGCTTCGACTCAGGCCGCCGCCGCTAGGAGTGCTCGAGATGCTGCTAGCAGGGCTGCCACCAGGGGTGCCGTAAGAGCTATAGGAGAACCCAAATCCCCTCTTTTGGGGTGTGGCAAAGCGGGAGGCCGCTGTCGCAGGGGCAAGCTTGTACATGGGCAGGATCGAGCTGCGTCGCGGCTTGGAGCTGCCGCTCAGGGGGGTGGCAAGAGGACCAGGGTTGGACACTTCATTGCCGCCCATACCGGCGAATAGGGACGGACTGCCATAGGCCGAGACATCGTTCAGATTTGCGGTCAGGCCCTGGGGAGCGCTGTTGTTTTGCTGCGAGTTTCCAAGCAGAGAGCTCCCCAGCATTCCCTGATTCTGTTGCTGGTTCGTACTGTTGCCGAATAAACTTCCACCAGTCGTTTGGTTGTTCTGACCGCCAAAGAGCCCTCCACCAGAAGAAGTCGAGGCGCCGAATAGACCGCCGCTCGGCTTCTGTTGATTGTTGTTTGCTCCGAAAAGGCCGCCGCCGGTGGTTTGCTGTTGCTGGCCACCAAAGAGCGAAGATCCGCCCGCGTTTGGCTGAGCCGTGTTGCCTCCCCCGAATATGCCCCCTCCGGTCGCAGGCTTATCTCCACCGAAAAGCCCCCCGGAAGCGGTGTTGCCCATGTTGCCGAAAAGTCCTCCGCCAGTGTTCTGTTGCTGCTGCGCGTTGTTTGAGCCAAACAGTCCACCGGCATTTGCCGTATTTGTCGTGCTGTTGCCAAAGATTCCTCCTGTCGCAGGCTTCTGTTGATTGCCAAACAGACCTGCACCCTGCTGATTCTGGTTTTGGTTCTGCTGACCGCCAAAAGCGCTGCCAAAGCCCGTTCCAGCATTTTGCTGCTGCTGATTGCTGTTTCCGAAAATGCCGCCTCCAGCTGACGCCGTGTTGTTGTTTGCGTTGCTGCCAAAAAGTCCAGTCCCTCCAGCATTGTTAGGGGTTGAGCCAAATGCACCACCACCAGCATTTCCTCCCCCAAAAGCAGATCCGGCGTTTGCGTTTGCGTTGGTGTTTCCGAAGCTGAACCCTGTCCCTGCCTTATTCGCGTTGTTTCCAAACAAACCACCACCGGCGTTGTTCGCGTTGTTGTTTGCGCCGAAGGCATTCGTAGTATTGGCAGCGCCGAAGCCTGCAGTGCTGCCGCCAAACAGGGTATTCCCCGTCTGCGTCGTGTTGTTATTATTTCCGAACAAGCCGCCACCGGTCTTGTTGGTATTTCCGAAGATGCCTCCACCGCCAGCATTGTTGTTTTGGTTGTTTGCACCAAATCCTCCACCTCCAAAGGCGGACGTCCCTCCAGCAGCGTTATTTGCATTGTTTCCAAAGATGCCACCGCCGGCGGCATTGTTGTTGTTGTTGTTGCCTCCAAATCCACCAGCATTTTGCGCATTGTTGGCGGTGTTGTTTCCGAAGTTGCCAAATCCAGTGCTGACGCCAAACGCGCCGCCGCCCGTGGCGTTTCCATGCCGGCGCCCCTGTGCATAGTCTACCAAGCGTAATTCTTCGGCTGACCATTTTTTATAGGGTTCTTGGAACAAGATGTTTTGAAACGCGTTCGTCGTGGACGTATTGGGTTCTTTCTCCGTGTAGGCATTGAAGGGTGTCGCAGCTGTGCCAGGCGCTTCACCCACTACAGCATTTGCGCCAAACCCGGTAGTGCCAGCTCCGAAGCCGCCAGTAGCCGTATTTGTGCCACCGAAAAGTGAGGATCCAGCGTTGTTGTTGGCAGCACCAAAGCCTGTCGCCTTGTTCGCGCCGAAAATCCCGCCGCCAGCATTGCCGCCTCCCCCGAATGGTGTTGACGTATTCGCAGCATTGTTGGTGCCAAAGCCCCCGAAGGCGGACGTATTGGCAGCAGCGGTATTGTTGTTGTTGGCGCCAAACAGGCCCGTCGAGGGGGCTGCGCCAAACGCTGGCTTGGCACCAAAGCCACCGCCGTTGTTCGCTCCAAACCCGCCTGCAATTCCACAGATATGTCAGTAAGCGATGCTCAATTTTCATAGATTCGAACGTTTCCCTCTCTCTCTCTCTAGATGATCCGGGTGCAGCTTTGGGTGATGCAAGATGCACATCGAGCCATGGGTTTCGTATGACGCACCAGATGAGGGAGCGCCGAAGCCGCCCCCAGCATTGTTGTTCCCGAACATACCGCCCCCGGCAGCATTGGCTTGGCCAAAGCCACCAGAGTTTGACGTTCCAAAGCCTGCAGCGATGCATGTCAACTCTCGGCATCCACGGTCGTCTTCTGGCCATTCAACCCAAGCTGGCCGTTTTTTCCCCAAACCGAGTCGCTACACTGCGCCAGAAATCACGTACCTGTAGCTGCCGGAGCATTATTGTTTGTGCCAAATCCACCAAATGCCGAAGCCTGCTGTTGCTGATTGTTATTGTTGTTGTTCTGGCCGAAGCCACCGAAACCGCCGAAAGACATTGTCGTCGATGCAAGCCTCCTTTCTGCGACCCGTCTTGGTCTTGCTGTTCAAAGCCGCAGGGCAGAGGACGTTCTCAAGGTATTAGATGTAGTGACGAGAAGCGTCCAACATTGGCGGGCCGACAACGGTGATGGTGCAGACTTCCAACCGCGTCACTCGTCGATGCAGGCCTGTGCTGTTCAACAAGGAACGCGGTGCTGCGAAGTCGTCGGGCCAGAGACGCGAAAGTCGAGCTGTGATGCAAGGGAAAGAAGAAATGAGAAATATGAAATGCGTGAGGAAGCCCGGACGATGGCAGGTGGGTGGTGTGCCCTTTTCACCTTGACCCAGGCGTCCTTTTTCTTTCCTGGCCTCGAGCTAGCAAGGTGAGAGGTGAGGTGTGGTGGTGTGATGTGGTCCAGGAAGCCACATGCAGCTTTTTTTACCCGCCCTGCGGCTGCAGTGGTTCAGTCAGCGGACTATTAGTGAGCGACAGACCCTTGGCCTTGGCGCACGGTGCAGACGTTGCTGCCTTGGACCATGGTCTGGGGTCCCGATTGGTCGAGTATGAACTGTGCATTCAATTAAGCCAATCAGATACCGCCATCGGTGGCTGATTGCTGCCTGGCTGCTACCCGGCACGCGAACAACGATAGGTATAAATGAAGGACGAGAATACCTACATGCTCTAACACGGGACGATTCCAAGGTTTTCCTGGAAAATTTGCCTGTTCCTATACCCCATGAGCTCCAATGTGCGAATAGCTTGCTTTAAAGAAAAGAATAAGAGCTTGAAGTGGGTTTTAAAAATATATAACTCGGTGTAACTTCAATCAGAGTTGCTTACGACCTGCTGTACTAACATGACTATTTGCGAAGGGGTTACGCACATCGTCAGAAGCCTGTTCTTTCGTCTTTTTTATCCATTCCACCTGATTCGAGAAAATGATCAACTGCCACAAAGCGAAAAGGCTTCGGAATGCACTCGAACCCCGAAATCGACCTGATGCACCTTGACGCACAGGCATCTCATGCCACCAGCACCCCAAGTAACAGGCATCAAAGAGCAAGCCGCCCAGGCGCCCCCACTCCAAGCCACCATAAACCTCTTCCCATCCGTCGCGTGCAGAGCTCCAATCAGGCGCGTCGCAAGCTTCCTCGCGCGCCAAAACGCCGTCCATTTTCAATTTTCCTAAACCTCTTCCCTCACCTTCAACAGCCTTCTGCGAACATCACGCAAAGCGACGCGCGACAGAATAATGAATCCTCACACAACACCGCGCCCGATACCAGGCCGACCATTAGGGACCAGTGCGGCCACACAGTTCCAGCAGCCGCCACAATCGCAACGGCAGCGACAGCCGCCCCCTCCCCAAGTCTTCAACAACGAAGAGTATGGCGCCATTGCCGACGAAGATCGCGAACATATCGACGAAGTCGTGAGTGCCCTCCTTGTCCTGTCAATATTTCATTGCAACAAGTGCGCTCATCGTGTGCTCTTGTTAACCATCTCCAGTTTGATCTCATGGACATGAAGAAAAAAGGCTGGCTGAACAGCTACGAATTCAAACACTCTCTCGCCGCGCTGGGCTTCGACCTCAGCAAGCCCGATTATTTTCAGCTGTTGGAATCGTATGGCTCCGTCCCACCTGACTGGCAGGCCCAGCAATCGTGCCCCGTCAACAGGTTTCTTGTATATTTGGATCAGTTCCGCCTGTGCGCAGCCAAGCTCATCGCCAACCGAGATCCTCGCGAAGAAGCCGCCAAAGTATTCAACATGTTTGATTACGACCAGGACGGCTTCATATCCGTGGACGACCTGCGGCATCTGGCGCAGGAGATCAAGGACGAGAGAACGCTGTCTGACGAGGAGATTCAGAGCATGATTGATCACTTGGATCATGATGGCAAGGGGGGTGTGAGTCTAGACGAGTTCATGCAGATGATGGAGGAGGCGGGCTAGCATCGCCTCGTATCCTCGAGTTGGAAACCATGGGCAGACAGGGCTTTTCAGTGCGGCTCGGCATTGGGCGCCCACTAGTCGTCGTTCAGCACCTGACAACGAAACCAGGAATATCAACCCGAAGCGATTGATAGAACGCCAAGGGAGGGCAAAGCGGAAGGGAACGACGTCAATTTCGCATTCATGCACCCACACACGCATTGGAGACACATATGGGCAAAGCACGGCGATCGGCGTTAAGAGGTTGACAATGATTACTTGGAAACAGTTGTTCTGTGTATGTCACGTTCAAATTAGGTCTAATAAGTCTTTGAATAAGGAATGAAATGACGCTTCTCATGCGGTTGTGACCTAAGATCCGACGCTGCAGGCGCAGAAATGATTGTGACGAGTCTCGGCTTATCGCCATAATCTCAATTTCAATTTTCTAAATGCCACTCCGCTTTAAAGGCAACGACGACAAGAAGAATTAAAAAAAAAAACAAGGAGTGGGCACTGTCGAATGGTGTGCCACGATCTCAACATGTCCACTTGTGACGAAAATGACCTGTTCCTTAACCTCACAGAAGACAAAGAAAAGGCCTCGCCCCGACCGTGAGAAGAAGCCACCAAGACAAACGCGAAAGCATTGCGAAATCTTGCAGCTCAAAGGGGTATTTTGCAACACAAGGCGCGGATGCAACCAACTAATCTGAAACTGATTGGACCACCTCCAACTAGAACTGAATAAGGTCCTGATTTTGGCCGGGCTGTTGTTGGGGCCGCGCGCCAAAAGGGTTGCTACTGCTTTGGCCGTTGGTCGATGAACTGCCGTACGTGACACTGGGCATTCCCGTGAATTGCTGGCGCATATAAGGATTGCCCGTCATGTCTGCACCCAGTCTCTGCACCCCGGAGCCGGCGCTATTGGCAAAGGTACCTGGAGCTGTATGCTGCGCAGGTATGCGCATCTCTCCCGTGTTGCCGAAGGTGTCCATGCCGTCACCGGTGGCCAAAAGGTTATTCAACTTGCTCTGATATTCGTTCATCTCCTTTTGAGGAGGTTTGCTGATGGTCGCTTGTGGCTGTAACTGCGGCTGTGTAAGCCGTTGCTGCGACTGCATCAAACTCTGGTTCTCGCTGAAGGTGTTGAGTGTCTTTTGCTCCGGTAAAGCGCCGAGAGACGAGAAGGTTGGTTTTGACGAAGCCGGGCGAATTTGGGCGAACGGGTTGTTGGAGCCGGTCGGTGTTGTCATCAATGGCTGCTGTGGGGTCTTGTTCGATGCCCATGGATTATTGCTCACTGCCTGCGGGATGAGTTCTTGAGGTTGCTGCTGCTGCTGTATGTATGGATTGTATCCCGTGGCTTGGGGCTGGAAACCTGTCATGTTGGGTATACTGTTTTGCTGCTGGCCATAGGGATCCACTCCCATTACCATGCCGGTGGGTTGCATCATGAATGGCTGGCTGTAGTTTGGCTGGAAAGCGGTCTGTTGAGGCTGCTGATAGCCGGTATACGCATTGTTAATAAAGCCCGTTGGCTGGTTCATCAATTGATTCTGGTCGATGGGGTTGGCGAAGAAGTCCACCTGGTTTCCCTGCTGATAACCTTGATTGAAACCTGTAAACTGAGGCTGATTCGATGCCGGGGTCGAGTCATCGCCAAACAGCAGATTGGCGTTGCTTTCTTCAAGTTCGCGGCGTCTCCTTGCCTCTTCTTCTTGACTAAGCTTGATGGCTTTGGCCAAATCTCCATCGTCGTCGTCGTTCCTCCGACTTTCTCGCTTCTTTCGGTCTTCCTCCTCTTGATATTTGCTGGCCTCCAAGGCTAAGCGTATCTCGGTATCGTCTTCCTCATCGAGGGGAGCTCGTCTATCACGTGGCCGACGGGCTGATGACGGCTCTGAGTAATTGGGTGAAAACTCCTCCAGTCCGGTGACTCGAGACTTCCAAGACTTGCGGTCGCTCCGCTCAGCGCGCAGCCGCTCCTCGTCCAAGATCAAAGACGTCAACTCCTTGGCGGCCACTCTCACTATCAACAAAGTATTAGCGCCCTCCGTTTGAGAGTGAGCGAGAGGATCGTGGACAGAGATATTCTCACCGTTCTGCCCTACATCTCGGCCTTCCTCATCAATGTACTGAAATTCCCGTAGAGTCTTGATGATGTATATGCTCTGACGAGCCCAGGTCACAACCAACTCCGACCCTTCGTGCAGACAGTAATCAAGGACCTTGAGCGCCTTCAAGACATGTCTCCAGTTCTTGCCTTTGTCGTTGAGGCGCTTGTCTATCATATCGACGATGTCGTAAAACTCGGTGGACCTGCCATGCACAGAGATGTTAGCGCAAGAAGGCGGCTCAACGGAAACAAGGCTGAAGCGTACGTATTGAAGGTCATTTGAGCTATCTCGCTCATTTGGGTGCCGGTAGGACCCCACGGATCATTGCTGGTAGCTGCAAAGCCGGGAAGTCAGTTGGGTGTCTTCAAGGTGAGAGCACGACTACCCATTACTCACCCTCCCTGACCTTGACTTGGGTACTGGAATAGCCTTTGGTAACATTTTTGACGCTCCGCATAACTTTTGACATGATGGGCGAATTCGAGGCTGATGTGCCTCCGAAGTGTTTTGAAAGTCGAAGATGATGAAGTCTGGGGAAGAGGGAGGGGGGGCGAAGGAGATTACGCAAGCTCGATGTTGGTTTTGGGCGTGCGCAACGACTATGACCCAATTGTCCTCTGAGCACCGGGCTATTGAGCCGATCGTTTGAAAGTCAATTGTCGCGCGAAAGGCAGTAGCAACAGCAGCACATCCGAGGCGCAATCCGGCAGACGCCTTGCCAGACTGCCTGTCTAGGATGGGTCGGAAAGTTGACTGACGGGGGTTGATCGGTGACGCTGGTATGTTGGCTCTGCCTGCGTGCGCTGTGTGGGCCGAGGCGACTCGGGAAACGGGATTGCACCGTCAGCGATTCGAAGAGCAAAATGCAGGAGCAACGAGTCAAGCCGGTGAGCGGGCGATGACAACGAGAGAAGCGACCTGTCGACGGCGGAGTGGCTGGGAGAAGGCAATCCGGGAAAACAGAGGGTTAGGTTCGAGATGATCGGTCCGTGGTTTGGAGTGCGAGGCAACGATTCGGGACCAACCAAGAACGAGCCTGGCGTGGCCGGTGGGTGGGTGGGGTCCGGTTGGCCGCGCACTGATGAAGGAGACTTACTCGGGGGCGTTGGAACTCATTGTGGGGTGGGTATCTTCATACCATAGGAACCAGGGAAATGGCCTGACGTATGCAATGGGTGGATTACGTAGTCGTGCAGCGCCGCCACCGGAAGCACCTTGATTTTCGCCCAATCTTGTTCATGAAACCTTCTTGTTATTCCCAAATGCTGGGAATAATCGCCTTCAACCTCTTGAACTACCAGAAAGAAACGACCAGAAAGGATAGGAGGAAATCGCAAAAAGTCCACGAAACATCAGGCAACTCGTGCATCAAAGGCCGAGTGCCTCACTCGTTGCACCCCCACGCGCGTGCACCTCTGCTGCTGACCCTCGGCGTGCTTCATCCACTCGAACTTCTAGAAGATCATGATGGTGATTTTCCCAAAGCCCATCTCGCAAGTCCCAGTTTCTGCCAATTTCTGGTAAAAAGCATCATTTGCAAGCAGCAAGCTATTCCCATTGACCCATTGACGTCCATGCACAAGCTCCAAGCTATTCCCACTGCTGTCCATGTTCCAAATGCCCAAGGTAATGAAATTCTTCAAGCTCTCCCCCAAACCCAGATCAAATAGAAATTGGATCATCGCGCCCACCACTGCTGGCGGACAAAGAACTCCGCACGCGCTTCTTCGCCTCATCTTCACTGCTCCTGTCTTCGTCGTCCATTGGGGAAGAACGCTTACGTTCTCGGCTATCAGGTCTTTGACTACTAGGTATCAATGGTGACTCTGCCTGATCAGTCGTAAGATCAATTGGTTGAAGGTCCTGGCTGTGAATATAATTGTCTCCAGTTCCTTGAGAGCTAGTTGTGTAGGATGGACGACTACCCATGAAGAGGCTGGAATCCTTGGAACCGTGGGAGCTGGTTGGTGTGCCTTTACGGCTGTCACTTGCCTTATTATCGTCTGAACGAGAACTGCTGCTACGAGGTCGAATTGGTGAGCCTATGAAAAGGCTGCTTTCGCTCGAGCCGCGCGAGAGGTCTGATGGTTCCTCTTCGTTGGTCAGATCAACCATGTTTGTGTCAACTATCAAGCTCGCCTGTTTGTCAGTCTCCTCTGGTTTGACATCATCTTCGGAATCGGATTCGGTCCCGGAGTCCGTGAGGTCGATCCGCGGGATCGTGCAACCTTCGGCATCGGCGTCGTACGAATGTGCTCGACTGTCGGCGTTGTCATCGGGCCCAGATGACATCGATTGTTCGGTCGAATTGGTCGGCGAGTCATCATCGGCGGTTTGCGTAGCAGCAGACCTATCGCTGGGTTCATCATCGCGTCTTTCATCCGAATGTTGGTCCGTTTGATCATTCGACTCGGACCCTGCATTGGACCCAGATCCGGCCCCCTGATCATCTGGATGCGAAACTGGAACATTGCTTGCACTGCCGCTATCGTTATCGCTTCCGTCATCTGAACCTTTGTCACAACCAGAGTCTCTGCCCGACCCTAAATTCTCATCCTCACTAGTCTCGCTCCCGTGGTCACCATCCCTAGAAGTAGCCCTCTCCTCGTCTGGCAAAACATGGAGAAGAACTTGCCATTGTTCGTCTGGCACACGGTATCCTGGTTCTGTCAGAGGTACCAGGCTCATCAAGCGCGATTGCTGGAAATCCTTCATCAGCTTGGGCTTCTGCACGGTAGTTGCGACACCCAGTACAAACGTTGTGTCTCGCACTGGTGCTTCGACGCGCTGCTGGAGGTACTTCGTAAAGTCCCAGAAGGATACGTGCTTCAAGCCACGCAGACAATGTACGTAATCTAGACCCTGCAAAGTCCGTAAAGATCTATACATACGATGATTAGGTTGATTTTGTGTCTTCTGCTTGAGGTACTTAATTGCGCCAGCAGTTTCGTGTTTACGGCGCCTGTAGCCCTTGGACGATTCAGGCAAGAAAATTCTCAGCGTCTGCAATCTTATCATCTCCGGCAGCCACATTAGAGGTTGTGTCCTTCGAGAGATGAATTTCCCTCTGCAGCTTTTCCTGTATGTGAGAAATTGCGACCCCAGCCATAGAAGCTCTACGTGCTGTATACGCTGCAAATTTGCCTTGATCGACCCCGCAAAGCGACCCTATTCGCCGAGGGAAGAGAAAGCAAATGTGTTTTCGCCGTAGAAGAGGTGACTGCCCCAGAAATGCCACTTTCGACAAACCGCCAGGGGCGCGAGCAAATCTGCCGGCTTTTTTGCAAAGGTAAGGCATACTGGTTCGCTGCCAATGTGAGCACGATACAAAAGACGTGGGTTTTCGGGATCATCGCCCAAAAGCCCGCTTTCCAAAGTTGGCTCGTGCATGGGATCCAGCCTGGACAGGACATGAATTTTGTCGCCATAAAAACATAAAGCCTTTTGTAAAATGCGAATTTGAACGATGAGGGGAAGAAGATCGAACGGAAATATTTGCGCAACTGACACCAAAGAAGACTGGGGGACGTGCCGGTTCAGTTCCTCGTCCGTCGGATCTCTGAGTTGCAACCCAGGAAGTAGCTGTAACGGATGGGGCCCAATGTTCGACTCTCGGCAACTAAGGCGATACACGTCTTGATATTCCGTAACGCCGTAACGCGAGAGAACAAGTTGATCTTGTCGTAGCCATGCCACAAGGACTTCGGGCCAAGTCTGTATGAGAAGTATTAGAAAAAGAGCGTCTGAAGCCCGAGCATCCCCGATTTGCTTACGATCTCATGTCCACGCTTGCGTCCTTGAGCTTGAAGACGAGCTATCTCAGCCTTCGATTCCCTGATCTTAGCATTTTTCGCCCTGATAGTTTGACGAAAAGCCGCCATGGCGTGAAACGCCATGATGAGCATGTGTTTGCGCATTTGGGCCTTGTTATTCAACTCAAGCCATTTTGGCTTGCATGTTTCAACGCAGTCTCCATACCAGTCCCCTTCACCGCCTGCATCGGAGTCATTGTCATTTTGATTGGCAGCCAGATCACCATCGCTCATGTCGGTGAAACCACTCTTTGCCGAACGAGGAGGAGTCAGCGCAGCTTGAGTGGCCATAAAATGCTTTTGTTTACTCACAATTGACTCTCCATCGGACTCTGTGTCGGACCCTGCCTGGTCTTCGTTGTCCGGGGCCTCCTGGTTGTTTGAAGCCTCCGCGTTGTCCGGGGCCTCCGCGTTGTTCGGGGCCGCTTCGCCATCCTCGCCCTCGACTGCTCCATTATCTTGGACAGATCGAGTATCAACGTCCATCGCATCATTGTCTTCATCTTCCAGACTTTGGCTAACCTCCGCGTTGAGGTCGACGTTGTCCATTTCTTGGTCCGCCATTGTGGTCATGCTCACGGAAGTCTCGAAAGTAACCGTAGATGTTGAAGTTCAAGCCAGAGTAGTATTGAGCTGAAGCGTAAAAGTAGTCAAGACGTTCGAAAAAAGAACTTGTACGTGAAGGGAAGAGCGAGAGCCATATCATGTAAAACGGAATTAGAGAAATGAAACAATACCAAATGAAAGAGTTAAAACAAGTTGACACAGGCGACGCTTCTCATGTGCAAGCAAGAGAAGAGAAGAAAGCAGGCTCGGAGCCGGTGGAAGTGGTGCAGGTGCGTGTGAAGAGGGAAGAGGATGAACAGCAGGGCAGAGTAGGAGGTGTGCTTTTATACTCGGCCTATTAGATGTAGGGTTGGTGACGAGCAAAGCGAGAGGCGAAGGATAAAAAAAATGAAATAGGGATTCAATGGAACGGAGATGCATGACTGATTGGCCTAGTGTGCTTGTTTGTGTCGAGTAGTGTGGCCAAGGAGTTGTGTGAGCGGTGCCGGTTGGTCGAGCCTTTCGACGGAGGACATGAGCCACGCGGGTCCGTCGACACCACCAACAGCTGTGTTTCGCAATACCAAGAATCCAGCTGAGCGGTACGAAAATGCAGAGAAAGGCTGTCGTGGCATCAGCCCGCACATCGTCTTTGCGAAGCAAGTCTATTCAGCTACGTTACAAAAATGCGCGCAGGCCATACCTTGAATGTGCAGACTCTGATGTGGTGAGCTTTGTAAGGTCACCAACGCCCAGCACATACCGCCTTGAGACAATACCATTTCCAACCAAGCCGTCTTGTGCCGATTTTAGCCTCGGACGGCAGCTCCCTGTGTAGCTACGAGGTCGTTCAGCCCAGGTATGGTCAAAATTAAACCCAGCCACGGTGAACGAGAAAGGTGACGACAGACGATGTTTCTTATGATTGCCAGCTGCGGAAAGTATCCATGACGGTAGTGAAAACGACGAGCAAAATACCACCCCCAGGCCCCAGACGAAGTACCTACACGCACATCAGCTATCAGACCCTGCAGTCACGGCGTACTTCATTCCTCACCTTGGGCAAGAAGCCCTTGTATAGGGCTCCAGCACCTTCTTCCCTGAAAACAGTGAAGACCGCAGGCCAAGCCCAGTTGTATTTCGGCACCTGTCCGAGAATCTTGGGAGTGTTCTGGATCCGGCTCTTCACAACGTCCATGGGTGTGTTGAGGATGGTGCCAACGGTGCCACCCACAGATCCCGAGATCAGATCATTGGTCATCTGTCCTTGTTTGGTATCGGCTTTTGGGAGAAATTGTCGAACTTGGAATATGCAACCAAAGTAACCGGCGTTCCAGAGAATATGCCGCCACAAAGTGCTTTCCAGACCTTGATACATGGTCAACAGGCCCTCGTTCTTGACCGTTTTTACCACGCAGTCGATCATGCCGTTGTACTTTCCAGCAGAAGCTTTGTCCTGCAGGCGAATTTTCACAAGTTCAAAAGGAACAACGACGAACGACTCGGTGGCACCGGCAGTAGCACCGGTTAGGACGGACAAGGACTGGTTCATCTGATTCACGCCAAACGTCCTCCGATAGAACTTGCCCCATTCGTCGTTGGCGGCAAATTTGGTGGCACGCTTGGGAGCTTCCATGAGGATGGGAGCTGAAATTCCTCGGTAGAGGCGAGAAAACCTACGACCTGATCAGAACAACCTCAAGCCGGTGCGAGTCTTGAGCGTTCGCGACAACGCCTCACCCTTCGTTCTTGATAATCTTGCGAAAGCAGTCCAGCATGCCATTGTAGGACTCAGTGCCAGTACCCTTGCCCGTTTGCAGTTGACTGCGCCAATTAGCCCACCTAGTCCGATTACTTTCCGCAGGGTCGATGAGATATGTCGCACACTCGTGTTTTGACCACGTCTAATGGGTACCTGGCGATTCAATGTCAGTAACCCAACAGCAACATGCGCTTTCGTCATGGGTAGCCCACTCACATCACCAGGATCTAGACGCACGAAAGGACTCCCATTAGCTTCTATTTGGCCCTGCGAGGTCGCAATCCTTGCGTGATCCGTTTCGTACCTCGGACACACCGGCAATGGCGCCTTGACTGCGAGTTAGTGGCCGTGGACACGGTAGATCATCATGATGTCAGGTAGAGGCAACAAAGCTTACCCGCGGCGAACTGGTAGATGAAGGGGAGAGGCTTTTCCTGCGACATGCTGGGCAATCGGTCAAAGTTGCTGTGGAAGATCTGATCAAGCAAATTGCATGCAGCGCGGCGACCCTGTCACAAGATCGACTCGGCGTTTGCGTGCGGTTGAACGATGGTAGTCAAGGGCGGGCACAGCAGCGAGGATCCTCGCGTGGGGGGAAAGACAATGGACGCTTGTGCGTCCGATAATGATAACGATCAATATGGGCAGCTATATTAAGTACATTTCATCGAGGTGCGATCTCTCTGCTCCTTGCGCGCCTCAATTAACACGAAGTCCGGTATTACTGCACCGTTTCCCTCCGACTCGAAATGCGTCTTCCCTTGATCTTTGGCAACATGTATGAGCTGGAAATGGACATCTGCATCACCTTTCGATGGACCGAGTCTTGCTGACGCGAGCTCCGGGCTCACCCTGTTTCCGTAGCTTTGTTTCCGTGAGCTTTTAGACTGAAGCTACAGTGGGTCACAGGTAATTCCGAGCAGCCCGCAACAAAAACGTGTATAGTAGGTTGGTCGGCAAAGTAACCTTCTAGCTTCAAGATGCGATTTTTCCGGCCACAATGCCTCAGGCTACTGAAACTAGGAATTGAAAGCCTTATAAGAGGGGCAGGTTTCTGTTGTCTTTGTGTTTACAAAAGTTTCTGTAAGAAGATGTCGCGTGAGGAGTAAGTTCCGAGAGGCAGCGTGTGAGAAGCGCAAAGGGTGGCCGGCTCAATCGCGGGTCAATCGGTTGCACCTCAAAAGTGAATCCCCACTCAAGGGATTGCCTTTAGTTGGCGTCGTGTCATGTGACCGTGCATATATAACTACATGTATAAGGTACCTCATGTAATGGGCACAGGTACCTTGTGGAGGCCTAATCGATTGAGAACATACACACACCCAACAAGTGGTAGTAATTGCAAGGAGACAACGTGCGAGCCGACCAAAAAAGCCAATAACGCACACATAACCAATAATAGCTAATACATAATTTTCGAACCAGCTGCTAAGTCAACAAATAGCTGATGCCTCTCGCAGATCAACCACCAGATAGAATTATTTAACCAGCATATGAGATCCTACTTTTCGCCAAAGCAGATCATCCTTATAAGACTTAACTAACCGACAACATCGGCAACGCAACACACTTGGCAACCGATTTCCCGGTCCTAAAGCTACCTCACGTCTTCCCTCATGTGACCGGCGCATGTATAGATATACTGTGCACAAGTCCAGAAGCGGAAACCTGCGAGTTGCAGGCTGCGCGTCCGTCGGACTTTTCGGAAAGGGCGGAGGACCAGAGAAAGAGATATGATAGCGAACAGTATGCGAAAGCAGAAGTCCTAAAAAGTTTCCAAAAACGCAGCAGGAAGTGGTGAGGGATGAATGAGAACAAGAGGGAGCTGACCCGAGAGCGGAGTAGCAGCAAGGGTCCACCCGCGTGATCCCGCATGCGAGATCGGGCAGGAACGAGTGATCCCGCACGCGAGATCGCAGAACCTACTACAACCTGTTTATATATTTCCCACTGGCGCACACAAGTCCAGAGTCACTTTCTAGGAGAGTTATCTTATATATGGGATTGCAGAACCTACTTGTACTATCTATTTACATTTTCCACTAGCGCACACAAGTCTAGAATTTCTTCTTAAGTGAGTCGTCCCGCAGGCAAGATCACAGAACCTACTATCTGTTTAGATTTTCCACCGGCGCACACAGAAGTCCAGATTTACTTCCTAGGGGAGTTATCTTACACACGAGAACACAGAACCTACTATCTATTTACACTTTCCACTGACGCACACAAGTCCAGAGTTACTTCCTAGATCTGCGCTGCACGTTCAATCGCTCTATTTCACGTGACCAGAACCCGAATATATAGAGGACCAGGTCCCCCCATCTGGCTTGACGAAATGGCATCGATCCATCTCACACAAGCTTGCACTCAACACTCGATCTGTCACCACCACTCTTTTTCCAAACCGCGACAACGATGCTCGATCAGATGGCGAACGAAATTAAGCTTATTTCGGGAAGTTCCCATCCGGAACTGAGTGCCATGATTGCCAGTCGGTATGGTTGCCCGCTTTCGCTTCCCTTGTACAGAGATTGACCTGGCGCATTCAGACTAGGAATCGACGTGGCCAACACGATGAGCCTCAACTATTCGAATCGGGAGACAAGTGTTGCGATTGGTGAATCTGTGCGAGATGAAGATGTCTTCATCGTCCAATCAACAGCTCCCGGCGACGTTAATGACGGGCTTATGGAGCTTCTCATCATGATCCGTGCTTGCCGCACCGCCTCGGCTCGACAGATCACAGCTGTCATTCCCAACTTTCCTTACGCAAGGCAAGACAAGAAGGACAAGTCCCGCGCTCCAATCAGCGCGAAGCTCATCGCCAATATGCTGCAAGTCTCTGGTTGTGTAAGATCGCCATCCGTCTGGGGGGTTCCGACCGCCTGACACTGACTGTCCCAACAGAACCATGTCATCACCATGGATCTGCATGCGTCCCAGATCCAGGGCTTCTTCAACGTTCCTGTGGACAATCTGTATGCAGAGCCCTCGGTTCTTCGCTGGATCCGGGAGAACCTCGACGTCCAGAACTGCGTCATCGTGTCCCCTGATGCTGGAGGTGCCAAACGAGCAACTGCTGTAGCTGACCGCTTGAACGTTCCGTTTGCTCTGATCCACAAGGAGCGTCCCCGACCCAACGTCGTTGGCCGCATGGTCCTTGTTGGAAATGTCAAAGGCCAGGTGGCTATTTTGATCGACGATATGGCCGATACTTGTGGAACGGTACGCAATTGCGCCCTCGAACTGATCTGCTTCGCTTGTTTGCAAAGTGCACACGCTGACTCCTTATTCAGCTCGTCAAAGCCGCCGAGACGGTGAAAGAGCAAGGCGCCAAGGAGGTGCTTGCCATTGTCACTCATGGCATTCTGAGCGGCAAGGCCATCGACAACATCAACTCGTCACAATTGGCCGGCCTGGTCGTCACTAATAGTAGGTTCTAGCCGCCCATACCACGGATGCAAATTGTCGCTGACATCATTCCAGCTGTACCGCTAGGCGACAAAGTCGGGAGATGTCCAAAACTAAAAGTCATTGACGTGTCCCCGACCTTGGCAGAGGTAAGTGAGACCATTCATAGCTCCCTTCCGGCGCTCGGTTCGCTGACTATGTCATCTCTCCAGGCCATTCGCCGCACGCACAACGGCGAATCGGTTTCGTATTTATTCACCAATGCGCCGGTCTGAGTAAGCAGACGATGTTGACTCACATGAATAACGTCGACAGCTATCCGGCTCCCTGGTCCGCCGCTGAGGTTAGATGTGACGCACCTGATCACAAACAAATCTGACCTTCCTGGTACGACGCGCTGCAAGTAGAGACGGCGCCACATGAAGAGTTACGTGGGACCTCATGCGCACAGCGCCCAACTCGTGCATCCCGCAATGGCTTCAATTGAGGCGCGGCGCAACGCCGGGCATAATCACGGGAGCGTGGGGGGCACATTTACTGTGACAGGCACTGAACCCGAAACACCATATGCCAATAGGAGCAAATAGGGAGGGAAGATGCGCCGCGGAGGTGCTGAGAGTAGTGCGATACAGGGAGCACAGAGTGATCTGGCAAAGCCCAGCATGAGTATCAATACTGAATGTATTGCCCACCAAGGAAGCATCTTTTTCTTCCTTTCTCTCTAGGATACGTTAGATTTTCTCTAGTCAATGCCCGACACCTTTCAGCGCTCCGGCCTGTTCCATTTCTGTGTCTGTGATATCATACCTAGTGAGACGTCCCTGTCGCGCCTTCAAGTACTGTTCGTGGCCGAGGTTGCAGGGGTGCCCTCACCACCCGAGGCTGCGGGTTTTTGTTGCCACACACTGCATCCGAGGACAAGCGAGCCTCGACTACACAGCACGCCAACTCTTCCATGATACTCGACACAAAATGTCGCTTCAACACGTTGCTGGTTTCCCAGCGCACATTTGTTAGCCGGTCCCTTGTTACTAGCAGCCAAGCACGATCCATTGCGCAATAAGCAAGTAAGCTGCTGTTGTCAAGTCCGTGTCCTACTCTTATGTACTTCAAAAAAATCGCTACCCAAGTACTTCTGGAGATTCTTCAAATTACGGGATGAAACCGAATTCGCGTGGGTCGCCATTCATCATCTACATAAGTCAAAGGAACCTTCCGCTTCTTTTTATATATATCATGGGAAGAGAATTTCCTTTCCAGGGTCGGATCTTTATTTTCCGACGACATCTATTGCTCGATCCAGAACCGAGCTTCGGATTCAAAAAAAAGTGAAGAAAAAATAAAATGAGAAAATTATAAAATATCGTAGGGTGCGAGGGAGGAAAACAAAAAAATGAGGTGACCGGCAACGCTCGACAGGCCGGCATATGCAAATGTGAATGTGAATGTGAATGCTCTCATCTTCGTTTCTTGTTTCCAATGATTCCGAAATATCGATTCCCACAAATCACCCCGTCACAAGACTGTGACTCACTCAACCTTCAAGTTCCTGAGCCCGCCGCCCTTCCGGAAGCACCTCTGATGACTCTCACATCTTCAAAGCAAATCGTCGTCCAACTGGTCTCACAGTTTGAGTTCCCGCAGGATCTGGTCGGCCATGTTCTTAAACTGCCACGTGTTGCCCGTCATGCGCTTGAACTGAATGCCGTGCAGCGAGAGCAAAGGGACTTTGACGATGAAGATCTCAAACTCCAATACCATGCTCTCACCCAGATCGCTCTGCACATGCGTACTCGTCTCTCCGGGGACGCGTCTCGAACCACCTCCGCTTCGTCGGGGAATACTATCCACCGAAGTCTCCGAGTTGGAGAAGCTACGGTCGCGATCAAATCGCTCCCGTTCTCTGTCGTGGCGCTCACGGTCTGATCGGCCTGGAGTCCGTGGCGTTGGAGGTTGTCGCTGCTCTCGCTCAAAGTCTCGCAGTTCGTCCCGGTCTTCGTTGCGCATGAGGCCGCCGAAGCTGAAGCGCCGTCGATGACTGCCGACTTGGTTCGGACTTAACGGCGGATCCTGTACCTTGTTCAAATCGATGCTCGGGGTGTGCCGGCATGAAAAACCCCCTTTTATCTCGACGAAGTCGACATTCAGCTGCCGGAGAACTCTCTTGATGTCGGCCCGAATGGCAGGCACAGATTTGCCAGATGTCGTCGACACACTGAAGAGACCCTTTAAGAAGACGGGTTTGGCCAGCTCTGCGCTGTCCAAACGATCCGTCGACACGCCACTGTGTTCCGGCTCGAAGTCGGTCTCTTCCGGCACGCCGGCTTCCTGTAAGCCCTCTCGCCTCAGTCGACGTCGCTGAATGCTCTCGCGGCGAGCATGGCTCAGTGATTTGGTCCTCATCGATACGGAGCGAGAGTGACCATAGCTCCTCCGCGAGGCGCTGGACGGCTCGTCGAGGGCGGACTGGTCTGAGCCGCTCGTATTCGCCGATTCTTTGGGTAACCTCCTGCCTTCTCGGCGGCGCGTGTCGGCCGAGTTCATACTAGTCGACCGTCCCAGACTGGCCTTCCGCGAGTCCTGACCGCTGTGAGCTGACAGAGGGGGGCTGAGCAACGCCCTCTGCTGGGGCTGGCTGCTCCCTGAACGGATCGAAGGAACCGGAGGATCGTCTCGATCTCGTCTCCCCCGGCGAATGCTGAAGCTTTTCCTGGGCGTCGTTGGCGACGAGGTGTCGAGGGGTGGCGAATGCACCTGGACCATGGGAGGATGAGAACGGTCCTTGTCAGAACGATCAGGCTCTCGGCGTTTGCGTGTGCTAAACCTGCGGAGCAGGCCGGCAGCTGTCCCTTCTCTCTTTTGAAGCTGGTCCACCTTCGTCTCTGGGGGAGGCGGTGCGCTGTGTCCGTGCGCTCTGACTTTCTCGGGCGCATCATCTTCGCCATGCGTTCGAGCCCGGGGCCGCGAACGGCCGCCGGTCGGGTGCTCGCCAGGTAACTCGAAGGCAGCGGCATTCGTGTGGGCTGCCTGCGGCGCTGCGAGCTCTGGCGGTGGCTCCGCCGTGTTCTCTTGATCTCGGTGGTCGCGGCCAGCCTCTTTCCCCCTTTCGCGATCGACTTGATCACGACCATGTTCCCGATCCCCATCGCGCTCCCTGAGCCTTTCCTTCTCGCGCGACGTTGTGGTGGCAGGCGCGGGTACCGTCGGCGGCGGCTCACGTTCACGCTTCTCTTTGACCAAATAGTAGATGGAGAGCAAGGGACTGAAAGCGTAGAGAGGATCGTGACCAAGCTGCAGAGTGTCGGAGCTCGGGCCTGTCAAATTGTCCCGGCTGTTGGAGGAGCTACGCCTCTTGTAGAAATCGAAGCCAAAACCCCGCTTCTTCTCAACCTCCCTGTTCGGCGCCGGGACTTCTCGCTCTCGCTGGTACAGCTTGACGGCGTGCTGGTACTCTTCGGACTCGATGATCTTGGTGAGCTGAGCTCTGATGGCCTCAGGAGATCCGAAGTTGAAGCCTTGCATGGCATGCAAGACGTCTGGGTCCAGGGGGTGCGACAAGGGTTCCCGGGGGGGCAGGTGGTTGTCGGGAGGAGCGTTGAAGCCCTTTGTGATCCATGGATGGCTCATGACCTCATGCATGGTAGCACGCTGCTTGGGATCAGTGACCAGCATTCTCGACATGAGATGCTTACATTCTGCACCGAAAGCGGTTAGCCACATTCTCGGCAGGGTGGTATGAGAAGGCGCCCGAGGTGTTGAGACGGGAGGACTCACCACTCGAAAGCCAGCTCGGGTAGTCGACCAAGCCCTTCTTGATCTTGGCGTGCAGTGCCGGCATGCTTTGGTCGTCGAACGGCACCTTACCACAGACGAGGACGTAGAGGACAATGCCGAAACTCCAGACGTCCACCTCCGGGCCGGTGTAGGCCCTGGCTTGCAGCAATTCGGGGGCCGCGAAATAAAGACTTCCGCAGAAGGTCTTGAGATGGCCGCGCGGAGAGAAGAGGTTGCTAAGACCAAAGTCGATGATCTTGATGTCGCCCGTCTTGCTGATCAAGATGTTTTCGATTTTGAGATCCCGATGGACGATACTGTTTCGGTGACAATAGTCCAGGGCGCTGGCGATTTGACGGCTGAATTTGCGGGCTTGTTTCTCCTTCAGCTTGCCGTGAGAGATGATGTAGTCGAGCATCTGACCGCCGTTGACGTACTCGAAGAGCATGTACCAGTGGTAGTTGGTGCGCACGACATCACGCATGCCGCAGATGTGGGGGTGGTTGAGGAGGGTCACGATGGCAGCCTCGCGTGCTGTGCGGACTTCCTTGGACTGATCGGCTCGCTCCTTGTCGGCTCGGGTCTGATGTTCTTCGGTCGAGCCGCGCGGCACGATCTTGCAAGCGACCTAGGATAGGGCGTAAGTTCATGGTAAGCACGGCGGAACGCTGCATCACGCCCACGCATTCAAGACGGGAGCAGGACAGAGGGCATGGGTGTCCCGAGTAGGCTTTGGAGAAGCTTGTGGTTGGGAGAGCAAAACAGATGAAAGTGACGGGAGCGACGGCACAGAGATGCTGGGCAAGGGGAAGGGTCCTCGAAGGGCGAAGCGAAGCGAAGCGAAGCGAAAGATGATGGCGACTGGAGGGGGGCGAGGAGGAAAGTTAAAAAAGAAGCTAGCTGACCTGTTCAATTCCATCTTCTCTTCTTGCCAACTTCACCTTTCCCATGCTGCCCGCGCCAATTGTTTTGCCGAGAATCCATTTGCCGGATTGCGTGGGAATGGTGGTGCGTGATCTGGTTTGTTTGCTAGCCGGATGGTGAGGGTCGATGGGGGCGCCGTGTGAAGGGGGGGCTGAAGGGCTGCCATTGTTGTTGGCGACGGCAGCGGGAGTCATGTCGTGAGGTTGATGACTGTGCCGCCGGGTAGACGAGCGAGTGCTGCTCGGACGATGGGATGACGATCTGGAGACGGACGACGGCGGCGGCTCGACAGCGGCGGCGGACGAGGAGGACGTGCCCCTTGCTCGATACGACGAGGCGTCGCCGGCGAGGGAACGAGAGGCGACAGCTAAGTGTGAGGTCTCGTAGTCATGTTGCGGAAGAATATCCTGGAGGGGACGCGAGGCGGGAGGTGCGGTGGAGGGCGAGGCGGACGCGTGGCGGTGGTGACGCTGTTGCTGGTGAAGCAGCTGCTGCTTCGGATGATGAACGCTGGTGGAGCGGGAGTGGGCGGCACTGGCGTGGACGCTGTGGGAGTTGGAGTTGGAGTGGACGGTGCTGGAGTGGGACGACGCTGGTGGTGGTGGTGGTGGTGGTGGTGGCTGGAGACGACGACTGGCCGGCTGATTGGGGTGGTGGGCGGAGGAGGTGGACCGCGTTGACGGAGATCGGGTTGGCTGATGAAGGGTTGGATGGGCCGTCGGCTTCGAGTCTTTATTGCCGTGGAGGAGAGAGTTGTTTGCATTGGCATGGTGGATGCGCCGTGTGTCTGTGGCGGCAGCTGAAGCAGCGGCAACAGTGGCCGAGTCCACAGCAGACATGATAATGATACGGTAAGTACTTTACTCTGGACCGGGGCGAGCAAGGTAATGTGAAGTGAGTAAAGTCGGGTAAGTAAGGTAGGCAGCAGGATGGGACATGCGCCCGTCATGAATGGCATGGACAGCCACGCAACTTGGCGGCTTGTCAGAGGCGAGCTGGGAAGAGAAGTAGGATGGTGATGCGCAGCTTTTCGTGGCGAGGCCAAGCTTTCACCGGCCGGCGAGAGCACTTCTTCCAAAGCGCTGGCTGGCCCCAAGACAATCAAATCAATGCCGTGTAACCGAGAAAGGATGGAATCCAAAACGAAATGAGCAGCAGCTCACCGCCACGAAAAAGCTCCGGACGATACGCCAACTCATGCGTCTGATCCCATGCGTAGCGGTGAATGAAGCAGCCCTTTTCTTGTCCAGCGCAACCGATTAGGATTGCATCGTAGCCGACCGAAACGACGCTGGCAAGAAGATCTCAAGATTGCGCGCGCAGGCCGCAGCATCAAGTCGCCAAGCTAATAGCAGCAGCCCTTGAAGCGATATGTAGCGGGGCCGTGGGTCTGAGCAGAGCAAGGAAAGGTAGTACTGTATGATAATGCATGCATGCACGCGTGATGGCAATGCACAGGCTGAGATGGAGAGCAGGGACGACGAGAAGGAGACGTCAATGGTCGGCGGGCGGATGCGGATGAATACATGGAAAAAAGAGAGCAGGTTGCTTGATTTCTCTTTTGGCTGGGCGTCGTGCGTGAAAGGTAACTTGGAGTACTTAAAGTACGTACACAAGTAAGTACGATAGGCACCCTAAAAGTACGAAGGGGGAGAGGCGGGGACGGGCGGGGGAAACTGTCGCCGTCTTGCTGGTCCACAAGGAAAGCAGGGTGATGACTGACAGGATGACTTCTCAGGACTCAGGAGAGAGAGAGAGAGAGAGAGAGGGATGGGAAGAGGGGGAGGAAAAAGAAAGGTGTAAACGGAAGGGCAAGACCATGGGCCGACGGCCACACTTCGCTCTGGATAGCGTCACTCCCAGGTCAAGACGGCGAGGATCCAACAATCAACAATCAGCCATGCGAGGGAAAGAGGAGGCACGGCCAGCTGGCCAACATGTCACCTTGCAGCCCCCGCATGCGCCGCCCATGGTAGAGTCAAGGTTCGACGATGGTTGATCGCTGTGCTCTCCCAACAGCTTCATCTGGCATTGTGTCGTCAATCATCCGGTCCCCCTCTCCACGGACGTGCCCACCAAACCGCCGTTAGTCTCGACGCTACGCAGTACGAAAGGCGGCATCGATGTTTAGGGGCAATCAAGGTCGGGTTCCTCCGGTTTAGCGGCCTTTGTCTGCGCGACTACGCATCCCACTTGCGGGCGAATGGGTGCGGCGAGCGTGACGTTGAATCGTGTCGTTGAACGATTGACGCTACTAGTGCGCTGGTGAGAGTACTTGATTATGTGCAGGTACTTTATAATTTGAATTTCATCTGGAGAGGGCCGCAGTCGCCAGACACGAGCGATTGTCCATGCACGCGCGGTACTTGGGACGAGTCGCTACGACGAAGGCAAGCATATGTCGGCCCTCTGGCCGGCTTCGGAGCGCTCCTAGGCAAGTTCAAAGCGCAGCCACGGCCAATAATCACGACACTGCTACATAAAGCAAAGTGCCTTTCACCGCAATAATCCGGGGCCCCGCATTTGGCATCTCAAAGCTTCCACTGCTTCACTATTAATTCGCATTCTGTTCACATCGGACTAGGCATCCTCACGCGGCATTGGGAGTTTGTTGCCGTGATCCAGGACTTGCTGACGGCCCAGCTGCCTCAACTCGGCAGGCGTCGATTCACACCACGTCATCATGAGACCGGCGCACGAGCCTGCACAAAGAGCGCGGCGAGACTGGAATCTGAGAGCGCAAAACGTCGGTCTGCCTGGAAATCGGTCTACATTCTTATAATCCAAAGTGAATTGCAGGGTCTCATCGTATAGCGATGCAGTCAAGTATTACCATTACTGTAGGTGAATTTCTTATGCGAACCGGATAGCAGCCTCCGTACCACCGTGTCGGATGCGCCACGCGGGACCCATCGCCACCAATTTCCCGTTTTCCTGACAGCATATCGCAGATCATCTCCTGCAATTGACTGTTCTGGCTGCTTGAGAACCACCGCTGAGCTCGATTGCTTCCAAGTGGTTTCGCAGGTGTACAGGACAGGACTTTGGACC